>JAIPRN010001054.1:0-55744 GCA_025469175.1 Geopemphigus sp. TES_GeoC_2020
CGCGATCGAAACCGCTACGGGCGGTCTCTATCGTACTAGCCGCGAGTATTTATCACACCGGTGTCCCTAAAACGGTCAATGTAACGGTTGTTAAGCCCCGGCCGCCGCTATAGATCGGCCGACGATAATTATTCGCGATTGTACGTCCCCGTCCGGCGTCCGCGCGCCCCGGATTACCGTACGCGATACGCGACGTCCCCGCGAAACGTGCTCTTCGTGTGCCGAGTAAAACCGGCCGTCGCGTCGTCGTCGTCGATTTTCGTTTTCGTTTCGTCGTCGCTTTAGAGATGTCGCCGCGTCGGCCGAACGCTACGAACGATATCTATACACACACACACACGAGTGTCCACAGAACACGGCCGTTGTTACAGTAATAGTCGTCCTAATTTACCGCAAACCGAAAGCGACCCCGGAACGAACGAAATTCGTTCGCAAATAAGCGCGCGTATACTCCGACGAAGCCAATAAACGAACACGTTCGTTAATTGACCGTTAACAAATTTAAACCGATACGCGGACGTCTCGACGAGTATTTCGGAGTGACACGGAACGAAACCTCAACAGCCGTGACGTATCCGGCGACAATGGACAATACTGTAATAACTGAAAAATAGAAAGAAAGGCAATAGATAAACACCGATATGCATACGTAGGTGGGGGAATGTGTGATTACCTAGATTTATTCGGGGTCGTGAATTCGAGAATTATTCGGCAATGTTGTTACCAAATCACTTACCCGTGTCCGGTCTTGTCGATTCCAACGAATTTCAAAAGTGAAAGAGAAACGCCTGTAAGATTAACGGAGTAAAGGTCGAGACAGTGAGTTGGCTTATGTAAATTCGCCGACAATTCAAAACGAGTCGAGACGTAGTAATCCTGGCGAAGAGAACAGCTCTTGATCCTCGGGGATACCTACTTCAACTATTTGGTGACTGGTGGCTGGAGTATATTCTGTTGAAGACTGCCAATGTCGGAGGTGGGGACTCGTTTGTCGTTTTTTTTTCTTTTTAAATTGATCACTTCCGATCACGCGGTACTCCGTCTAGAAATTATCGGCTATTGGTCGCGGGCTATTCGAACGTTCTGCCTTTCGAATAATTTCCGTCCAAACCGAAAAAGCGAACGCGTCCCCACACTAGCCAATCCGTGTGTGCCTGTCATCGTTCCGTCGCTGTAAAACAACGGTGGCCATCGGATTTCCGTTGCTTCGTAATAAATCAAAAAATACAAAAAGAAAGAGATAAAAACCTACACGTAGTTATAGGTGCGAGTGTAAGTGAGGGGGGAATGTGTTTGACTTTAACGAGTTATTACTTTAGGTTCGTTCGGGATGGTGAATTCGAGAATTATTTAGGAATGTCGTTATTTTTTGGTAAAATCACTTACCGGTCTCCGGTATCGTCGATTTGAACGAATTTAAAAAGTGAAAGGAAAATACGAGTAAAATTAACCGAGAAAAGGACAGAACGGTGAGTTGGCTATTCGTCGACAATTAAAAACGAACGGAGACGCAGAAATTCTGGTGAAGAGAACAGCTCTTGATCCTCAGGATACCTGTTGCTGCTACTTGGTGATTGGTGGCTGTAGTGGGCGCACACTCTGTTGAAGACGAAAGTAGTTGTATGTCGCCGTGAGGAGACAAACGTCATCCGATGGTCAACCGACAGACAGACTAACGACTGACGAGGTTAGTTTGTCGTCCGGCCAGATTATTGCCACGTAGCGGCCGTCTCATATTAAAAGGTCATCGAAATTGGCGTGTCTCGTCTTGCGTATCTTTATACGTTGATTGTAATGACCGTAGTCCATTGGGTTTATTGTTTATCGTTATTCGTCTGTTCGTTTACTAAGGGACACGTGTTCATTGGATTCGTGCCCGTCAACGTGATATGTTTTTATGTAAACGAAATTATATAAATGGAACGTGTGATTGCGACGACTTAGACAGTCAGCCTCTATTTTGGCCGCTATATACGTTTATTATCGATATTTTATTAAAATATGATCGGTATTCCGAGGAGTTCGAGCGTCGTTCTAACATTTATTCAAATAATACCTTTAAATACGTTATTATAGAGAATTAAGTCGAAATCTAATTACGATATTACTTCCTAAAATGATGTTATTCGTGGATATCATCGCAACACATTTCGTACGGACGCGGGAAAATTAACGAATTGTCCCCGAGTTTCACAACGATACGGCCATACAAACGTTTTGACATTTCGAGTTCCGATAGAGCGCGCGCGCGCTCGTAACGAGCGATAATTTAATTCGTTCGGGCGAACGAAATTTAACGCGAATTCTTCGCACAGCGGGATCGGACGGTAGCAAACGTCGAGAAACTCACTGGCGTACGTTTATTTAATAATTGGGTGTGTGGCTCGGTGGCAACGAAATATATATCGGCACCTAGCGTAAACGTAATGGACGGTTAAACTACTAAAATTGTAACAGTGGTGACCGCGAAATGTTCGACCGAATTTTTCGTCACGGTAGTTAGTACGCGTGCTGCTATTTAACGGTGTCAACAGTGAACGGCAATCGTTACGGGCGTATCGAAATATTATTCGATCGCGGTAAATAGGAACAATCTATAAACGCGTATACGTTTCACGTTGTTTCGTATTTCGAACGCGTTACGAGATACGGATCAATGACCTAGTTGGCGGGTTCGAAAAAAAAAGTAAACGAACATACCATGTACGCGCTTCCCGAAATCGTAAATTTCGTCTGCTTCGATAGAGTGGCTGTGGTGTACGAACGGAAAATTCGTCGTCCGCTACGTTTAAAACCCCTTCGCCAAAGTCCGACCGAATTGTATATCCATTTACAATCGCGTATTTCATTTTAACCGTTACGTTCGCGGACGTTTTCAACGAGATTTTTATCTTCTACAGCGGCGGTTCTTATGAACCTCCCCTCTTCCCCCCCCCGTCAACACCGCCGGAGCGTTTCTTCTTATAATCGGTCGCGACGTCGATGGAAAAGGAAATATTTTCGATTTCGTAGTATATCGTATCGAATTTTATCGGCGAACGTTTATTGGAGTAGAACGAAGTTTGCCGGTTTAAAAATTTAAATTTCGCGTATGCCGGTAGAAAATCGCGGTACGTAACGTTAAAGAGGTCACGTTCTGAGCGCAAAGAAAACCACCGACGGAAAAGATCGGGGGGGGGGAGAACTGTCGACGCGTCCGCCGATTTATTATTTAAATTCCGGAAATGTTCGTAACGAATCCGAGATACTCGAACGCGGCCCAGCAATTCGCCGACGGGGTGGACTTTTAAAGCGACGGTTAATCGACGCGACGCAATGACGAAATGATAATACCGCGACGCCGAAACGCCCGCCGTTAGCGGTCGGTCTGCAACTGCAGCTGGTGGTTTCGCGATCGCCCGTTTCCGTGCACTTATACCGTATACACGGACTTGGGTTTGTTCGCCGATACCGTCAATACGCCGCGTTGTTTGCGACGGTAGCCACCGTTGTTTCTCTAGTGAGCGACGGCCGTCCACTCGGGCGCGATTAAGTGCCGAAAAAACTAATTACCCCGTCGATCGATATTTGTTCGTCTCTATTGGCGTGGATCCCGCGAACGGTCGTCTAAAAACGAACGATCTACGAAACACGTACGTGCGTACGTATTGACGACGATTTATGCGGCCGTTCCCACCAACGATTAAAACACGTTTCAATCACGCGGCGTCCGAACGCATTTTGGTCGTCTGTGGACGGCGTTAAATAGAAAACAAGTTGGAATTATCCAAAATAGTTCGTACCAAATATTCGAATAATCTCTCGTAGAATTTGTAAACCGGACCGAGATAAGCGAAACGAAAATACAATACACGTTGTACAATACAATAGTTAATCGAAAATGTCGCCGACGGAAACGATGGCGAATCGTTTTTTTTTTATTTTTCGCCGGAACGTTAAAGATTGTAACGGGCAACGGTATTATCTCACGGGGAGAGCGTCGATTCGTTTTTAAAAAAAATATCCAAGAGGCGACGAAATTCGCTATTTCACGAGGGTGTTTTCCCCCCTAACGAGTTGTATATAGTTTTTTTAATATCGCGGAAAACGATTTAATTACACTATCCGTCCGTGACGGATGACGCTGAACATATTCGGCCATTTTACTTCTCTCTATTCGACAAACGGAAAACGACGTTATAAAAAAAAAAAAAATTGAAAAACGACCCTCACTTAATTCGTAATCGAATAATAATCGTAATCGTCGACGCGCACATCCGACGGCGTTTCGCTATTACACGTAGACGAACCGTAAAGCGCTCGCCGTACAATTAGGCGAACAAGTTCGACGTTTCGCAATTTCGAACGTCCGTCGCGCCCGAACACTGTTTACGAAATTAAACGCTACTTGTCGAACACGCGAGACACGGTGCTCGTTACCGCCGACGTTTCGACGGCCGTTCTTCGTTGCGTTTCATTTGAAGTCACTCGCCTAGACGATCGTACGGATCCGGTACGTAATCGGCACGTTCGTAAATAAACCGACACGGTCGAAAATAAAATTTCGCGCGCGGACCGACGGCGGACGTTCGCGGAATACAACCGTCGGTTAATTTCAATCGCGCTATAGGCGCGCGTGACGGATAGGATGCCGAAAATAGCGTCGAACCGAGTGAAAAACCCCTACTCTCGATTCCGGGTCCGTTTATTTGTTACGAAAAAAACGAACCGAAAATGATGTCCATCAATCGCGCGAGCCGAAATGTACGCGCGTTGTTTTACGAGGAGTTTGTTTTCGCTTTCTTTTCCAAACATCGTCACACTCGTTTAACGCGTAATTGTTTCCGATCGGTAATTAAACGTAGACGGGACGTTCTCGCGGACGTGCGTCGATTTCAAATCCACGGGCCGTCGCAAACTAATTAACTCGTGCCGATAAATAGCGAGCAAACGACGCTATCGGCCGTATCGTTTCCCGTCGCCCGTCACCGAGTTAACGTTTTTTTCCGTCGCCGGTTCGTCCCGTATTTACTCGCCATCGATACCAATTACGGTTTCCATTTTCGTTTCACGATCACGACGATGTTGTCCGTGTCGTTCCATTCGGCGCGTTCTTTACACATTTTCGCCGTTCGTTTATCGTCTATATACACGCACGTTATGTCGCCGATATTGTTGATAAAACGTCCAGCGGATATTATCCGGTTATTTCCTAAAAACTGTACGCATTCGGTGTACGGGAAATGGAGCCGACACTCGTACCGCGATCGTCGTCCTGCTCGCACGCGTAATCACCGTCGCCAAATACTTTTGCAAACGTGTCGTCGCCAAATAATACGCCAGTTGACTACTACGGGTATATATAATCGTAAATATAACGCGTTCGGTTTTGTGTTTCGTAACGGATTTTAATTTTGACGGACGGGGTCGATATTTCCTTCGTGTTTCGTTCACGCGTTATCGGTAATCGAGGTCCCGGTTACACGTACCGTTTCGATTGGCCGCCGTAATCGAACCGCGGCGTCTACTACTCGGCTACGCTTATCCGTCCGTTTGAAATTCCCTCACATTTTCACGCCGGCAAAGGCCAACGCCGTTGATTTCGATAATTATCGGCGTCCCGGTTAAAAACGCGTCGTCTCCATTCACGTTTCTCGAAATGTCGACGTCCGCCGGTCTATCGACGCGACCGTTTTTCGGGCGCAAACGACGATCACGAATTACCGGAAAAAGCAAAACCGTTCCCGGTATAGGTATTCGTCGCGTTTTTACACACATACACACACGCCATCGCCGCACCGTGAATATTAAAACCGTCGTATCGCGTTACGATTTTGATGGAGTACACGCACAAATCTATATATATATACACAAGGCGATGGTACGAATAACAATAAAAACAGGATCGGCCGCTGTCGGCGTGACGGGGTCGGCAGGGGCCGCTTGGTCGTGAAGGGATTTCGGGCGACGGCGCTTGCGCGCCCGACCGCGTCTTCGGAATAAATCGTAAACGGGTCGAATATAATCCATCCATCTCTACGCGTCTTGTCCACCGTACGTTTACGTACGTGCGCGGTTTTTAGAAAATACTGGACGGCCGGCGTTCGGTGTCCGAGCGTTTTCTTTCCGACCTCTTCGCGAACGGGCTCGGCCCCCCGCCGCGGAAAACTACTCACCGACCGTTTCGCGCTTCGGTTCACGCGGCACGCCAACTACATCCCGGCCCAGCCGCCGCTAAAACTCGGACGCGCGGTAGTGTGGACATTTCCGGCCATACTTAGCGACGACGCTGTATGGCCGGGGGGAGTTTGGTGGTTGACGGGCCGGAATGGTGAGGAAGAGGAGGAGGACGGGACACGTGCGAACTTTACGAAACGCGTGCAAAACGATCGATGGCGCCAAGTTACCGTGCAATTGTGGTCTTCCAATCCGATCGGCGTAAGAATTATAAAAACGCGGACTTTCCGATTCGCTTTTTTTTTTTTATTTCCCAGGGCGGCGCACGTCGGTCCTCGATTAATCGTTCAAATTGGCTTACCAGAACGCTCGAATACGACGCGGTAATATTTGCCGGCAGAAAAGCGTACCCAGTCTGGCCACTGCGTCGTTTGGTCGACGCGTTCGAAATCGAATTTTGTTTCGTCGTTCCAAAAGCACCGTTCGACGTTCGCACGTGATCTGTGGTCACGTGATCACGGGCAAAGCGTAATGCCGTCGATTATAACGACGAATAGATCCGAAATATTTGTTCGGTATTTCGAAATTTAGGCGAATGTTAGCGTCGTAACCGTGAACAATTTAATATACTAACCACTGGCCGCACGGTATCCCGAAAACGATTACAGACAAATTGTTCTCCGGTCGAGATCTATTTTCGAACGTTCGAATGCATCGACACTGTCCAAGTTTCCCGTTTAAAAAGGCGTTTTTCTCCTATTAAAAACCGAAACGCGAACGTTTCGAGCATTTAAGAGCCGAAAATTGAGATCAACGGGTATAAGTCGCGCACTAAAATTCCGTTCGTACCGTTTTATTTTTTCCGAAAGCGTTCGACGTTTAATTAACGGCGGGATTCGTTAGAACGCGTCCGTTAATTACGGCCGCCGCGAACGTTAAAACGAAAAGTACATATTGCGATTCGATCGACGCGGTTGTTGATTTCGCGTTTTAAGTAATTTCGCGACTATTTACCGGTACGACCTTTGTAAAATGGCAATCGGTACGCGGTAAAAATGCCGGCGCCCCGAACACACGCGCCAATTCGTTCGTTCGAAAACGGGACCGTTCGTTGGACGGGACGTCGTCGTAATATAATCGAGAACGCGTCTTAGCCTACGGTTACGTTTTATCGCGACGGGGGTGTTGTTTTACCGTCCGGGCGGTTTACTACGAAGCGCCGACGGGTAATTTTTTACGCCCCGCGCGCGTGCAATTCCGTCCAAAACAATATCGCGACGACGTTCGGTTCGTTCCAAACGATTAGTAAAACGATAGCGCCCGTGTCACCTGTACTCGTAAATATTACATTGCCGCGACGCGCGGTTAGCTTTGTTAATATAAGATTTTTTCTGTTTTTACAAGCGTTTTACTAACAAACACGATCGATAACGATTATTCCGTATCGTTCGCGACGGAAAGTAATAAAGTATCCAACGGGAACCGTTCAAACGGTTTTAGTCGGTAGATACTGTGTGGGAGCACAGGCTCTCTCTGATTTCGCTGGCGAGAACACACGGTAACGGACAAATAGGGGGTAAAAGTTTCCGAGCGAATAAACGGTCAATAAGTGTGAAACGACCGAAGACCGATAAAACGTTACACCAATGCGGACGGAATAGGTCCGAAACGTTCGGCCGATATGGGGCGTGCGTGGGCCTAGAAAGAAAACCATTCGTTACGATCGCGCGCTATTAGAAGATCGTGTTCTAAACGTAATTACGTTTCGGCCGAGATTTATCCGTTCGCCTCGGCAGTTCATCTAGTCTCGTTTTCACGGCGCGTTCCGTTACGGTCGTTTATATTATCGCCGGCCGAGATCGAAAATCGATTTGTCTATTCGTCGGACGACAGCGGTCGTCGAGAATGTAAAAAAAAAAAATAAAAACGAAATAAACGTCGAAGGGGCCAAACAATAACGCGGAATTTCCGGTAAACCGCGGGCGAATACAGAATACTTCGGAGACGTTTTTTCCATCGGCGCGTCCGTAACGAAATTGGAATTCTATTTTCAAAATCGTCCGTCGACCAACAGCCCCGCCCCGAATAATTTCGTATCTATTTCCGGGCACGTTCCGCGCACGGCGGGCCGCCGATTTTGCTAATAGCGAATCGGATTCGATTATCGTTGACGAATAAATCCAGTAAGAAAGACCAACGAACAATACCGTCGACGACGGCGCGGAGAGGACGCGATTGGAGTATTAAATTATTAATAAAACGGCTATCGCGTTATATAAGCGGCGGCCGGAACGAAATAAATACGTATTACGGGCGATATAATAGCGATTTCGGTCGTCCCTTTGACGGGTTTAATAATAACAACAACAATAATATTTGTATTGTTCTTGGCGGGCGGGGCAGATGTAATACTACACGCGCGCCTGTATGTATATATATATATTTACTTATCGGCTTATTCTTATTACGTCTGAAAATACGATTTTACCGATCGGACGATAACGATATAATAAAACGGTATGAAAATAAAAAAAAAAAACAAAACACCCAACCCGAAGGCCGCCCCACGGAGTTAACAACCGCCGCCACGCGCGCGTTATTATCAAACGAGCGGGTAGTAGCGCTACGACGTTTGGGTAGTACACTCCGGCCGCAGTGTGTTGTACCCGCGCAATAACGATATCAACCCCGTGGTGCAGAACTCCTCCACACACACCCCCCCACACACACACCTACCGATCTCCCGGGCCCGCCAACGGACCCCACCCCGACCATGTCCCCGAGGGGCTTAACCGAATCCGACCGGCTCGTCGAACCGTGCAATCCTCCGGCTTTGCCGCTTACCCACGTTAATGTTTTATATTATAATACCTGCGTTTCGAAAATTACTACTCGGCGACGGAAAATAAGTTTTTTCCCGTTATATTTTCGCCGTACGTTCACCGTCTCTATCACTACTACTACTACTACGCACACACACACACACCCACACCCGTCACCCTAGTGAGCGCGGAAAAAAACAATTATTACCGGACCCCCTAACTCGAGCGTGACAAGGCGGCCGGTCTTCCCGTCTGAAAATATCGCCTAGCCCGACGTTATATTAATATATTAACATTTATATTGCCGTCGCGATTTACCGTTCCGGTAACCGGCGTCGTTTTATTATATTCCCGCCGAACAAAATACCGCTCGGTTTTAAAAAAAAACCTCGTTACCTTATCGAGTTCGACGTTTAATTCGAATCGCGCACGATTACACGAAAATTCGTTAAATCGTCTCGGCATTTACGTCGTCGTTCGACTAGTATCGGCGACACGTTTTTCCCGATACCGCCATTTACGCGATTCGACGGAACGTATATATCTCGATACCGTACGTAACGAAAACGACGTTCCCGGCGAATAATAATATTGAAATCGAGAACGGTCGTCGGGCTCCGTGTAACCGCGGAAAATATGAACGAAAGCCGCTGGATTTGCTAAACCTCTGAACTCGCGATCATCGGTTACGATAAAAACGATAAAACTTCGACGTTCAAGCATTTACCGATCACTAGCGCCGGCGCTCGGCGGTTCCGACTACGCGTATTTCCTAGATCGTTGCGCGGCGCTAACGAACGTTCCGCCGAACCGTAAACGTTCGCCAGACCGTCGATTGTTTCGTCGAAAATTGTAACGCGAAATACGTTCGTAAGAGGTACGTGTCGGTAATGTTCGATCATCGAAGTTCGACGGGAAAAAATCGAATTATTTAATTAACGGGCGAATTGGCCGAACGAACGAACGACGGCTCGAACAAATAAATCAAATCCCTATATCGTCGCGTTAGGTTATTACGTTCAGTTTCCTCGAGTTTATATTTTCGTGTACGTCGCCTCTCCGTACATTCCGGTGTTTTTTTTTTTTTAATAAAATACGAAATTACTTCGTTAGGCGTATTACGCGTTTGATTAATCGACTAGAGGCGTTTTATATCGCGACGTATGTGGCGGCGGCGGTGGCCTGGAAAGTGGTGAATTATCGCGGTGAACGAGGTATTTCGCGTTTTATCGGACACATTTCGAAGGCTGTCGCCGAGTAAAAAAAATAAGAAAACGAAACGGCGTAATTTGAACGCTGGAATCGCGGAACGCGTAAGGTTTGGAGACCGCGTTTACCTCGAGTAGCGAACTACCGATTAAACGTTATTAGTGTCTACGATTCGAGTTGATTTGTAATTGACGCGTACATTCCGTTACTGTCGTTTCCGGTAAAATTGCCTCACAAACGTCCAACGACCGTTACTCTCTCGTTTTTAGAATGCAGAAAAGTAAAATAAATGCACGTACGAGTGTACGTTATTCGAACGCGCAATATACGTAACGCATGAATAAAATTAACATCAAAAGATGTCATACGGGTTCCTTAGAAGTGTTTAGTGCCAACAAAAGGGCCACATTTTAGCGAAGGAAATTGCGTTTTCTACAGTTTTCGTATATACCGGCCGCGCGCGTCTATATGCGTGTGTTTTATACGTTTTTTTTTTTTTCGAAAACCCGGTTCTAAATATTGATGAAAATTGTCGGGTACAGGTGGTATGTAAATTGTATTCCTCTCTCCGGTTCAAACGGTAGATACACTTATATCCGCGGAAATTTACGGTTATTTAGATTTTTATTTGTGCCCGCGCCTCTAATAATATTTTTTACCTCGGCGGCCAGCGTATGTACCGGAAACAATTTATGCACGATCAAATTTTAGTTCCATATAATACGATTTTAATAAATAAAACGGACGCGAATTTACTTACTCCGTTTATAATTTATTCACGCGCCTTAAACTCTAGTACTATAGTGTAATCCTATACTATGTAGATAATTGACGGATAACGTATATTCGTATTATTTTAACATATTCCGAACAATGGAATGGAATATTCGTAATACGTCGCCCCGAGTAAAGCGTCTTCGTTTAACAACGTTCAAATACCGAGTGTCGACGATCGATGGTAATTAATAAAATAATAGGCCGTTTTTACATTTTTTTTCTTTTTATAATTTACTTATATGCATGTATAATTTTTTTCTTTTTTGAAACACGCGACCACCGATGTGACGCGCAATACGTACCAAGTTGCTAAAACACTCGAACAGTTTTTTACGCGCGTCGTGAACCGGCGGACCGTAATAATTATTTAAACGTACCGGCCGCCTATAGGATTGTTGAAAACGGTTCGCCGGGGTAATGGATCCGAAAATGATATAATAACGTACGCTCGGGCCAAACACGTTTAGGCTTTTCGTTCTTTTCTCCGAACGTGCCTCGAGAAAATGCGACGAAAAAATACTTAACCGCAAACCGCTAAAACTTAAAAAAGGCGAAAAGATAATTACGCCTCGAATATTATCACCACGGCCGAGGGTTTAAGTAGTGAGGGGCGCCTATGTGTTCCAGTTGGCACGACGGACTATCTGCGACTGGCAGAAATAAAATAATCGCGCCGCCGATTTATACGCTCTTTTAAACATAGGGAAGAGCGCTTCCGCGTTAAATTCGTTATATTTTTCGCCGCTTCTTCATTCCGTTCATAACGAATTGGTCTTCTCGCGACAATATTGGAAAGAACGTGTAAAGTGACGTACGTGGTGATTGAATGAGATACGTCTAAACGCGTGTATGTATAGGGTATATTCCGATACCGATTTTCGTCAGTATTAGAAAAATCGTTCGCGCCACGGGTCGGAGCGAAATTCCGAAAAACAACCAATATAATTACGAGTACAGTCTCGCTGGGGTTCGTTTTTTTCCCAAAACACGACCGTCGCTTTCTTAAGTAATTACCGTCCCGGTCCACCGCTCGAACCGACCTCGGCTGATACTGTTCTTTATCGGTAACAAAGTGAACGCGCGGAACGTTTCCGCATTTTCGAAATCTAACGAAATTTCGGGCTCGAAAAACAACGAAAAATGTTACGATTCGCTTTTGGACACTCGGTTTCCCGACGCGTGATACGTGCGGCGTGTATTTCGCGGGGCCAATCACAATTGGCCGCGAAATGGAACGCGCCAAGGACAGCGGCCGTGTTCGTTGGTTTCCAGTCTTGCTTCCCGTCGTTCGTCGGCCTCTCCGCGCTTCGGGACGGCTCTTTCTATCGAGATGCGAGGCTCGGCCGCCGCCGACAAATCGCTCGTCGCCCGGGCGGCGTAATCGATTGGACGGCGACCGTACGTAAACGCTTCGTGACGCCACCGGCGGCAATTGAATCAACGCCTAGTCGTTGCGTCACACGCGCGCCCGAACGTCGCCGTTTGTATTCCGAGTCGACGGTCATTTCCCTTACCCCCGAGCCCTTCTGCTCGTCTAGTAATAAAATAATAATCGTACAAACAATTACGCGCCCGTTTCCCGTAGCTAGATATTCGCCGACGCGATATACCACTCGCCGTACACCCGATATACCGAACTTGACCGGGAAACGAAAAAAATAAGCAAACGAACGAACGCGTAAAGGGATCGCGCGTACGTAAACGAAATCGGTCCGGACATCCACGTTCGTACGTTTCGTACCGTCGATCCCAAGCCCGGCCGCGCTCGTCCTCGATTTCGGTTAATACGTCGACGACCGTGTTCCCCGGGTACGTCTCGCCCCGTTTACCGTCCTATATATATATATATCGGCGGACGTCAAATGAACAATTCCGCGAGCGGGACAAACGGCGCGTGCTGGTAATTATTAAGCCGACGAAATAGTGTTTGCGCGAGGATTGAACGACTCACGAGAGCTTTGGTACAAATCCCACGCCCGCCACCAACTCCTGCGGCGTCTCCTTAATCGTCACTCGGCCGGGAGCTTGACGGCGGTTTTTTTCGAGCGCGCGCGGTGACAAACGAGAGCCCTTCGTACCCCCTTAGCCATTACCCAAACATCCGAACGGTTCGACCGCGCTAAAGTCGAAATACACGCGAACGCGTAAATCCGTCGCGATTACGTTAACGAACGTTATTCGACGCGAAATCGAATAATTTACGTCGTCTCGTCACCGTCCATTTTCGATCGTAATTCATTTTCCCGCCGGACCGACCGAACATCGCCTTACTTAATTACTCGAGCGATTTTTACGTTTCTTCGCGGTTTTATTATAGTCGCGGTCAGGACCGCCGGTAATTAAATCGACGTAACCGTACGTTTCGGATGTCGCCCGTCTATTCGTTATCGTTCACCTGTGTTAGGCACACGACATTTACACGGAATTTTCCCAATCTCGTACAATATTTAAACGTACGACGGAATTACAATTCGCCTTTTGACCGGCACTAGTGTACAAAAGAAAAAAATACTTCCCCCGGCAACGAAACCGTCGGTTAATTAAATAACGGTCCCGCAAACCGATTCGGTATTTTCGGGTCCGGTTTCGATCCCTTCGACCGGCTTGGCGCGGTGCCGCGTAGAAATTGAAAAATAAGACGTGTACCGCTTTGTTCTAATGTTTCGCGGTACGTTCGCACGGCGCGAGGCGTTTATTGAAAATTTGTGAAAGTCGCGAATTCATTAATCACGCGGTAAAATAAATTCGGACCGTAAACGTTCAAATACTAATATTTTCTTCGGAATCTGAACGTTCGGGAAAATTTTAAAAATAACTCTATGACTTTATTCGTTCGTTCCCCCCCTCGTTTTTATTATTTATAATATTAGGGTTACGACCGGATCGTATAAATAATATAATAATACGCGAATAAAAACACTACGCGGTTTATTCGAGTACGCCGAGAGTCGAAAAACCGCTTCCGACCGAATTGACTAGAGCGATCCCGAGAACTCTCGCTACGCCGAACATTATTACTACTGTACGTATATTTATACGTTTTAAGTCGTGAAGATAAAAATCGGATATGTTCGCGGTTACGTATTGTTTCGATAACGTTTTATTACGAAGTATTTGAAGTGGGTGATATATGGCGAACATATCCGCCAAGTCGCGGACGCTTTATGCGAATATTAAAAAAAACAAAATCGAAATCGCGGAACGTTCGAACTTATTGATAGACCGTTCGTTTTTTCGCGATAAAAGTAACTACGGTTTTTGTACATTTATAAGCGTGAAAACGTTTTAGACGTTATTTCGGCGTGTCGTATATGGACGGTAAACATCGGTAAAACAAATTGGTCTAATCAGTAACCAATCCGAATATCGATAATATCGTTTATTTTTCGACGAAACCTACCGAAACGAAACGATTACGGCACAACGTACGAGTTTTGTTAAGCAATTATCGATTTCGATTATTGTCGAATACTATTATCGTTATCACGGACGTTCGTCACGTTACTGTGGTCGTTTCACTGTTTAGTCCGTAGTCGTTTAAATAGTATTAAGATTTTTTCGGGTAATTCGTAATCGTACGGCGCGACACGACTAATTTCGAAATACCGACTTTTTAAACACGTTTATACGAGCGAGTCGAAAAACGGAAATAAATATAATACAACTCGTATATGTTTTCGTAGCTCGTTCGCCCGACGAAAACGTTTTCGAAATATTTCCGGCCGTACGTATAATTTTGTAATTGAAAATATTTTACGCGGGCCGGTTCCATTTTCCCGCGACAGAACGAAATTGAACGTATATTCGCTTTGGTTTGTTTTTTTTTTTTTTTGTCGCGAAATGATTGAACGTTATTTCCACACTTCACGGAAATCCCGCTAGAACATTAATTTTATCGGCCGATCCATTTAGTAGGCACGAATCACGTTATATTTGTGTTTTGAACTTTGTTTAACCCGACGTGTAAGTAATGTTCCGACTGTCAGGAAATCGTGAGGTTAGAGGGTATTGTGCTCGTGTCGGTCCCATTTCGTTTCGTTTTTTCGCGCGGGTTTTTTTCCCCCCGATCAAATAAAGTGTTTTGTGTGTACGCGCCGCGTTGGTGTACGCCTCCGAATCAACGCGCGTATAACGTTACATCCGTAATGCGCTAATAGACGCGGAAATAGTTTCTCGGCGGTAAATAAATCGGAGCGTCAACGAGCCGACGGGTAACGTGTCGTTCGGGTAAGCAAATTTTAAATAACTTTTCGACGAAACGAATGGCCGCCGCCTTCGAATCCCCCCCACTCTTCTTAATCAACTCGATTCGCTTTGATTAGTTGGCTATTATTCGCGGACCATATTGTTCAACGTTCGCCGTTGTTCGGTAATCGCCGGCGTATGTTATCTTAACGTTTCCGAACGCCCGTGTTTACCGCTATCCAAGTTCTACGGACGACCGTACGGCCGATATTTTGTACGTCGTTTTCGTAAACGATTGCGAACAATCGTCAATTCGCCAAGCGTTACCAGCACTTGTAAATATACCTAATTTTATTTAGGAACAATATCAAGGTAGTTTATTTTAAAAAACCGTCCGACGTTTTGCGTTTTCGATATTAAAGTAATCCACCGTTAATTGCGCGTATTGTGTACTTACGTGACGAGTCGAAAACAAACAAAAAATTACGTTTATATAGCGACGTCAACGTTATATAGTCGATACGGTTAAAAATTTATTCGCTAAGCTTTCCGCGTTTTCCACGCGACCAACACATTTTTAATCGGATATTTGACGAAACTACGGTACGTGTCAGTAATTAAACGACGATCTCACTTCGAAATTCGTAAATCGCTTGCACCTAGTCAGCTACTAAAAAAATTACGATAGTTTCGTTAGCGAAACACGTTCCTCTTGTTCGAATTTCGTTTAACGGAACGAAAACGAACGACGTATCGATTTTATTAACGACGTTCGTACATATTTGGCTATCTAACGAGAACATCTAAATTGCGTACCGAACAGACAAAACTTGATCAAATATTGAGCGTTAAATTTGTCGTGTAAATTCTTAAATTTTAACGCGTTTTGGTAACCTAATGGAATGTCTCGTTTCTGGTTTAAAAATAGATATAAACGTAAAACGTCAAATTTATTATAATAATCGTGTACTTCGGCCGGAAAATAACGATAAATAATCGGCGAAAAACGTTTTTTTTAATATACGAGCGACGTAGACACAAACTTTCGTTATAATCGTAGGCGTCCTATTTTACGTTTTTAAACTCCCCGTTATCCTTTTTTCGTATTTCAATTATCGTTTTACGGCGTAATTTATCAAAGATGTCCCGTTCTAATGTAAACGCTTTAAGTAGAACCCATTCGGATTAAACTTATTTCGCGTCGCTTAAAAAGTTTTACACTCAAATTGTCTAAAATTGAAAAGAACGACGTATATCTTTATATATATATATGTATTTATATCGATCATTTTTTTGTCTACCGAGTCGATTGAACGTCACGTTTTCGCTACTAAAGAATATACGGGCAAAATTTTTTATACGTGTCCAGTTTTCTTTGTCCGTTTCTAGGCAACCGACTGGTAATAAATGGTATTTAAATGGACGTTTCTCTCGGGTGTCCAATGTCCGTTTTTCGAGTGAGATGAATTACGTTCAATTACGCCGAAAACGATCGAATCCCACGATGACGACGACGACGATTATAATAAAATCGAAACGGAAGACTCGACTTGGAGTGATTGATAATGATTAATTTTCCTTCGGGTTTTATCGATTACCGTTTGACCTTCGTAAACAATTTCGGGCGTTTAGATTTCGGGATAGGACGAGTTCAAAATTTATAGTATTCGCGACGAATTATGGCGCGGATATAATTTGCGACAAAGCTCGGGCAACGAAAAGTTTATTAAAACGTTCCGCTTGATCGCGTACGACCGCTAGCGCTCGGCACATTATAATTTGTGGAGTGTGTCCACTGTTCACCGACATTGCGCGCTTATAATTTTGATAACCCTCGGTTACATTAACAACATGTTTACATAGGTTAGCCGAACATAAACATGTTAAAATAATCACGTCTACGGTACCAGAAAACTTACGTTTATTTTCGCGTAATTGTTATACCGACGAACGAGTTAAAACCGGGCGACCATAAAACAACCGTATACCTATAACAATATAACGGTATAATATAACGTATTACAAAAGACACCGGGCGTAAGCATTCGGGACGTTTAATTATAAGTTATATTATTTGTTCGTTACTTAACCATCGGCATTACGAAGTTTAACTGTAGAAAAGTTAAATATCGTTCAACGTACCGCGCTGTAACGAAATTTCGCGAAATTTCCGCACGTTTTCCGTGTCGTTCAATTGTGATCACTACTATCGCGTAAATTATATTTAGACAAACAATCGCTGGATGGTTTACGACGGTTTACGTGAAACCGTAGTGACGTATACTTCACGAAAATTTTAATCGATAAGTTTTGCTTTCAATATTGTTGTAACTCGACGAAGTTACGTTTATCGAAATTGTCAAAAGATCGGGCCAATTATTTATCGTGAATCGGGCGTGAACGAATTTAAAGCTTCGATTAGGGAAAACCTACGCGTTCGATAAAAGTCTATAAACGTCTAGTTCATGACATTCGCTGTGGAACGTTTACAAAAAACCAACGATCCACAGCGATTTACTAAAACAAATTATCCGTATTATGGGTCGCGTCGAAAAAATTTTAAACGTTATTTACGATCCGACGAGTGTTCGTATACACCGATACTGTTAACGAAAAAACCGCGCGTACGTGTTTTTTTTTTTCGTCATAAAATGTTCGTACCGATAACGGTCTGTTCGCGACGGACTATTTATAAACCGAATTGGAAAACGGTCGCGGAACTCGGTCGCGTCGGCGAAATACGTACGAATTTACGACTACGTTCGTGGAACGTATTTATTGTACGTCATTTCCGGAGGAACGCGTCGAATAGTTTCGGACGTGCGCTCGTACACGATTTCGGTACGTACGAACGTCAACGCGCGGACGTTAGGTACTTTAGGCGTACGACATTTAGGCCCTCCAAAAAAAAAAAACACCGCGCGCACGCCGACGATTATCGTCGCGGACGATTGGATTAAAGTACGTCGTCGACTTAAAAATTATCGTTTTCTGTCGCTTATTTCATTTTCGTCGTTTTTAGTGTCCGTATAGCGAAACACCGACCACGATTAAACATATTTGTATACCTATATATATATATATATGTACACGTATTTGTGTACAAAGCCGAGTGAAGTAAACGCACAGATTCGGTTTATCGGATCGGCCGGCGTTTTCCGTACCGGAACTAACCGACGACCCCGTACGACCAACCCTCCGTCGAGCGGCGGTACCTTATTCAACAGGAAACTTTCTATCTCGTCCGCGCGCTTGCCGAACGTGTCCCGAATTCTACCGACGTCCGAAGTCACCAAAACCTTAATAATTTCAATCGAATTCGTGCGCGCGCGTGTGTGCACAGAGGCCGAAGTTTGAGCGCCCCACCACCACCCTATAACGTTCGCGCAAATCCGCTTCGCGCGGCCACGAGGATTTATCGGCCGTGATCGTTTTACCTCGACCCGCCCCGGCGGCACAATACTCGGCGAACGCGCGTCCCCCGCGCCGTTCTAGTTTTCCTCCGATCGGATTGCCCACCGACGTACTCGCGCCGGCCATTCGAATTCGGTTCGCCGATACGTAAGCCTCCGTATATTGGCACGGCGGTTCGGGCCGGTGGGTTAGGCGCGTTATCGTCGTCGAGTCGCGGGCGCCGGGCACGTTCGAAAACCGTCCCCTTTTATACGACCGCCGTATACCACCGGCCCCTGTCTATTCGGGAAAACCGATCGCGCACTCGTCGTCGTAAAACTGACTCGTTCCTCCGATCTGAAAACGCTGTTACGTATGTTCGCTACGTCGCGACCGAAATGATTATTCGATACGTAAAATGTACGGGTCCGTAAAAAGGGGTCGCGACGATCCCGGTAAAGCTTCGGCACTCGGTCACGTAAAAATAAAATACGGTTATAGAAAACGAATATCGGCCCCGGTAACGTGTCGGACATTTCATACGGAACACCGTCGAGCATAAACGTGTCCCATTTAACGCGGCTACCGAAATTCTCGTAGTTTATCATCGTGTCTATGTGTGTGTATGGTATACGAATGTTCTCGGCGTTCGGTTCGTTTCGCCGATCAGCCTTTATTATTTTCCGGCATTTCGCGCGTTGATTTCGCTACTAATAGCGTTCGTACCGAATAAAACACGCCGTTTCGGAACGTACCCGGAGGCCGACACGGCGTTTTCGACGTTTTCATTTTTCGCGACAAAGTCGCGATTCAAACGGTACACCTCATACGCGAACCGAACGCGCGATTATTTACGAAACACTAAAGCGAGTAAATTTGAACGAAAAACATAGGGGAGGGCACGGACGAATACTGCTTTACTGTTTACGTTTTTGCCGTACCGCGCTTCGTGAATTGGATTCGCGCTCTCGCCAGAAATCCTCGCTCGCCGAGCGTGTGTTACCGATAAACGTTTGTTCGTTTTTTCGCCGAAATTCGAAAAGAAAAGTTCGAATACCTCATACCTCCCCATGCTGTCGACTGTTTAGCCGTTCAGCCAGACTTACCGGGATGTTTTTTCGCCTCGAGAATTATAAATTATTTTTACGTCCATGTCCGTTCGGTTGTGGCGACCAAACGTTTTCGATTCGATCGACGCGTACGTATTATTATCATTTCGCGTCAGTAACAAGCGAATCAGGCGATCGGTCGTCGATTGTGGCGTTCAAATTTACCGCGTTACGTTTATTTATATTCGACGGCCGTTCGTTGTCATTTTCGTAAGGCGCGTGTCCCGTTGTCGATCGAAACCGACGGAATTCGGTCCGTTTTACGTGATGCACATGTTTCGCACGAACGCGTTCGCAACGTACGGTACCGTCGGTCCGTCGATCGCGACGTTTTTTTCGAAATAACTTTCCCATTATACTTGCCTACCGCCGATTGGCGACGGATACGAACCCGAACTGTTTACGTTTAAGCTCGTCCGCTCGAGCCGTCTGGCAACCGTTACGGGGACTTGTCGAACGCGGCGTACGAATCGCGTCAATGATGTTATATAATTTAGATACGTTCACGGGCGATTTTTATGGAAGCGACTAATCCTATTTTACAACGCGCGACCGAACCGAACGTAATTGTGTTTATTTTAGTCGGAGGGCGCGACGCTACGTAAAAACGTCGCTCCGCGCTCGTAAATTATAGAATTTATTCCGACTCCGGGGCATTAATCGGGTAATTCGGCCGACGGGACGGTAAATCGTAACCGCGTAGAGATCGCGATAGATTTCTGAGGTCGCGGGAAAATCGAAAACAATTTTTTTCCGCCACTTTCGTATTGACGTTTTTCACTCCTCCACACCATCGATAGCTAACAGATACACCGAACACCCGTTTGTGTTTGATTTATATTAACGGTCGGAAACAATTTCGCACGACCGGTAAACGAACGTAAGAATAATAACAATAATAAAAGGCCGAGAGGGGACGAGCAACGGGCGCGGCGAAGCGGATATATACGCGCGTCCGTGTTTCTACGTTCATGGACGGTGTTTGGAACTTTTCGCGTAACCTATATGTTCTTCTACGTAGCAAGTCGATCGAATATTGCATGGGACGTTGTTCGTTTTTATTAATGCGACGACGCGGAAACGTTTAAAAGCCCGAACCGGTAAATCGCTAAAGAACGTAAAGACGACGTCCACGATCGGTAGATAATTTACCGGTGGCCGCCGATTAGCGCCGGCGACGGAAACCGAATGGTTTGTTTTACAGACGTTTGTCGAAACGCGATCGGCGCGAAGCGGAACTGACGCGAGAGGAATTTGGGCGACCGTTTTTTCCTTCGGTTTCGTATCGTCGTACGAACAACAATTTTCTTACGCCGCGACAAGAAGAGGCGCGGGCGAATAACTCTCCGAGCCGTTATTATTATATCCGGGCCGAGCCGTCGTCGTGTCGAGTTCCTTGTGTGTGTGTGTGTGTGTGTGTGCGCACGCGTGAGGGTGAGGGGGTGCACGAGGGACTCGGCGCCGGGTAATATTCGCGTTTCGAACATCTGTTCCCGTTGCACATTCTTGCGACCGCCGCCGTCGCGGCGCTTTAACTTTTACCGCTTACACGCCGTAACATTTGTTGTTCGCCCGCCGAATACCGCCGTCCCGTGTAACCAACAAAACGGTACGCTATTAACGTGAGTACCCCGAAATCGTGTTATTGTTCCCCGTCGGACGTTATTCGTCCGGCCATAAAACGTGTGTTCCGGTCCGAGCGACCAACCCCTGGCTACATTCGGCGTATCCGTCGCGCGGACGTTTACGATTCGCGACAATTTCGGACACCGCGACCTTTGTCGGGGGCGTTGGATAGCGGCGTAAACACTTCGAAACGGCCCGTAATATTCGCGACGCGCCCGACAAACGAGAGATAATTACCGCGCGCCGTCGTCGAACACGTTTACGTGTGCACACCAATCTGTGGGACGGGGTGTCAATGTTCGGGAGTGGTGGGGAGGGTACGATTTTTCGGCCCGAAAAGACGAGCGTGTGTACGTTCGTTTCGGTTTTTAATTTTCAAACGGTAACTCGTAAAACAATCGAACCCTAAGCGCTGTCGTTTTTCGGGGATGGTGTACGCATCTTCGAAAACGATCCGTAACGTGAATGATCATCGCGTATACATTTCAAAAAACTTCGTTTTTCGTCGCACGTCGGAATTACGTTTTTTTCTAAATAAGAAACATACGTTTTAAACATTCCTTGCGTATATGAGGATTTTAAAATTGTTACAATACTTGCGAAATTCAATAACGACCAAACGAGGTGTTTTTGTTTTTGCACATACTTCGATTCGAACACTCCGACGAGATATATTACGTCTATTGCCCATATAAAATGGATGGAATAGACAAATATTATAATGTACGTCAAATGCCAAAAGAAGGGACGGGTCGGGTGTTTTTTGGCAAACACTTATACGAACCGTAAACACTAGCCAACGGATATTTTGGCGAGAGAACGGCCAAGACGAATATAAACGGCGATAGATAGTAAAAAAAACCCGAAAATGATAACTGCGTACGATTTAACTACGAGCCGTTGTCGTCGCCGCCGCCGTCATCGTCGTCCGCTTGTGAATCATCAAACGAACGGGGCACGAGACCACGTGCTAATGGCACACGCCTCTCCGTCCTTTATACTCTCCGCCGCTACTGCCGCCGCTTTTCAACATAGCCGCGAGCGTTTTATCGCCGTCGAAAGCGTACGGGCCGTTTGGAAGTTTCCATGTTCCGACCCAGTGGTCATCGAGTGCCTTTTAAAACCCGATTTTTCTTTATACCCGCTCGTAAACAGAAACGAAACGAGTTTAAACGACCGTAGTAGGTCCCTGTGTGCGTGTGCGTGTGTGTGTGCGTGTGTGTGTGTGTGTGTGTGTGTGTGTGTGTGTGTGTGTGTGTGTGTGTGTGTGTGTGTGTGTGTGTGTGTGTGAGTGTGAGTGTGAGTGTACACAATAGGTACCCGCTACTATGTTTACCGTGGTTGTGGTAGGGCGCATTGCAACGGTATCCATCCACGTAATGTCCGCTAGCCATTGTGTTATTATAAACGTTGAACACGCGAACGTACCGCAGCCCGGGACGGGGCAAACAAAAACGACGCGAAGAGTATCGAACACGGGTCAACCACGTCAGGTACACACGGACGTACGCAGGGGCGGTACAATGCCGTTTGACACTTCCGCGGCTTTTACGGTTCCGGATTGTCATAAACGGCACGCGTAAAACGTAATCGTACTCAATAACGTTCACGCGCGCGTTAAGGAAAGTTTGACCACGGTGGCGGCGGTGTCCGAATTACGAAAAAAAGGCGCCATTCGTATTTCGACGCGTTAACGTTCTTAAATTTATGACGATAATAATGTTTTAATTACGAAACGCCCGCCGAACCAAATTGGTCGCTTGTACCGTGGACGAGTAGTTGTCCGGACGTTCGAATTATTCGACGTTTTATCGACGACCGTTTGAATCGTTGTTTATGTAGCCGTTTATCGGGGACGGTTATGGCCTACGGAAAATTGTCGGACGCCTAAAAAATGTACCGTTTTCGGTGTCGAAAAACGTTTCGACAAATCGTCCCGGAACGCCGCCCCGTGCTATTTTCGAATGCCAATACACAACGACGAACCTAAGCGAACATGGAAATACGTAACGTACGTAGCGTTTATAAATTACGATATCGATTTGTTTTTTCGCGCCCCTTGATCGTCGTCAGTAATAGATTTATCGCGTCGACGAATTCGCGTACGTCGGTGTATTCTATTCAAATCCCAAAGTGGTTTCGGTGTTCATAAATCATACGCGACGTAACTCCCAATCAGATTACGCTGTCAAAGTGGGGTGTCCACAAAAGATATAGCGCGTAATCAATTTTCAAATTCCGTAAGAATCTACGGCCGTGATAAATAACCGAAACGGCCAAGGGACCGGCAACGTTTACGTTCGGTTACGAGCGCGGTTTGTTTGCACGGCAATTCATCGCGTATAAAGTAGTCGCGTTTTCGAAACGTTTCCCGGCCCGTAGCCGTTCAAGCGGTTTTTCTATTAATTTCGGCGCGAACAATTCGCCAACGCGTGAGTTTTACGCGTCGATTTATTACGTTCCGTGAAACGTTCGACGATTCACGAATGTGGCCAACGCTCCGTAAATATTTCCCACGCGTTCAACGATGTTCGTTTCTATTCATAAACGTTTACTTAACGTTCATAAACGTTAAATTGATCGTTTAATAACCAATAACTCTTCACAGCCTGTTTTTCGTGAATAATAGTGTTCGGCGTTTTAATTTAGGCTATGTAAGGACACGTTCCAATAGTAATTATTCGTTCGTTCGTATTTTAGCGCGAGACGTTTCCGAACGAAAAAATATATTTGCCGAACGGAGCCGGACCAAAAAACGGTCAAGAAACTTCGTACGTCACGGAACAAAAACCTAACCCCTTATTCCGAATTCGGTTCGTACCGCTCCGATAATTTTCGTATTTTCTCCGTCGAAATGTCGTGTTCGATGTTTTTCGTACATGGCTGTTCCCCCCTACCTCCCTCGTACAGACGTTTATCGAATACCATGCACGTCGACGTGAAAATCCATTTGGGCAATCGTACGGCAACGTTACGGTCCGCGTGACCGTCTCAACACATTCGCGAACGAACTTCGTTTATTAACGCCGTCGGCCGCGACGATTTTCAATTAAAAGTCGTAACGGTAGAAACTAGGGCAACCGGAAAACGCGTATTTTCCCAAAAATTGGTCGTCGGTATTAAAAGCGTCGAAATGTTCGAATTTCTTTACCGGAATCTGAAAATACACGTTTTTACAATCCGGAACCGACAAAATTCTAAAAATTTCTCGATTATTAAAATTCGACGTACACCGTTGTTATATCGATACGAAACTGATCGCATAACGACGTATAATTCATATATTTATACGAAGGGGGATATTATTGAAAAAAGTTAACGTTGTTTACGACGTTTGCGAACAAAGTTGATCGGAGAGTGTTGTAAATCGAATGAAGAAATACACGCGCGCGCTGACCGGGGAAAGACTCGCCGGACAAAATGGATACCCGCCGAAAGATCCGAATACGTCCGAAACGTACTTTTATTAATCGGTCCTGGACGCGGCGTCGTTAATTCACCAGCCGTTTCCGAAATATCTATACCGCGGCGCGACTATTATTGGGCAACTGGCCTTAAATCGCCTAGCCATTGTGTTCGGCGCGCGCGCGATATATCAAAAGTGACGTTTATGGTCAGGACCTTCGTCCGCGCGTGCCCAAGACCACCATCGAGTAGTAGTCCTTTCCCCCCTCCCGGCCTGTTCCACCCACTCCCACGCCCCATCGTGTCGTCGGGTGGCTCGCGGACGGTCGCTGCGGCGGACACGCGAAATTACCGCCGGTTTTGCCGCGGAACAGTTCCGGTCGGTCGGTCGCTCTTTGCGTATTCCGTACACACACATTCGGGGAGGTGGAAGGGGGTGCGGAAAAAACACGCCGCGTGGACGCGGATTAATAAAACCAAATTTCGGCCGGCCTTTTGTTACGCCGCGTACGTAGGCCGAAAGCGAACGGTTCGGCCAGTCGTTACCGTCGTCTGATATAATACCCGCGCGCACGCGCATGTCGTAATTAATTTTTCGCGCTCGATTATTTCTGTTCCGGTCCGCCGGTTTCATCGACGAAAACTTCGGGCACCCCTCTATGTGGTACCGTTTGTTTTCGTAAGTCGTCTCTTCTCGTATTTGCCGGTCTATTCCGTTGTCCGCGATCGACGAGTACCGATCGAACGATTGAATGTTCGAACGTCCCGAATAATTCGTTTCTCAATTCGTCTTCGTCGTCGTAACTCGATCGCGACTTTTCGTTCGCGTAACGTACGAACGGAACGACGCTATGCAATAAACGTTCGCGATCGATCGACGGATATTCGCGTGGCACACACACACACCCGGCAAGGTGACCGGGTCGACTCGGCGTCGTAATTTGCCGCAGACGGACGCCCGTTTAGCGTTTGACGGTGTTTCCGTCATTGACGCGCGCACTCGAAACGAGCGTAGTTTTCGAAAATATCGGCCAAGTAGACGATAGTTCCGCGCGTTCACTCGACGTTAAAGTGACAAAGTCTGACGCCGTTGGGCCAACATCGTCGTCGAACAATTCGCTTTTTCTTTCGCTCAACGAACCCTTTTCAGAACCGTCCACTTTTGGTGCGTAAATATTCATAACGAGAACTTGCTTTTTCGAGCACGCGCGTTCCCCCTCCCCGGAGAAGTCTAGCGCTCGAGTGCTCTTCGTTTAACGTAATTCACCGTATTAGCTGTTAAATCGAAAACGCTTCGAAACTCGCCCGGAACGGTTTTCGTGGTCAGGACACATCGTCGCCGTTTTAGCACCCGAATACGTTCGACGTTTAATATGGAAAACGCCGTTTCACAACACGAAAAATGAAAACGCCGCGCGGGCGGTACGCGTCGCGACGTTCGTTATTCCCGGGCCGAATAAAATACGCTCGTTTCACCGTAAAAAACACAAAATGTCGAACGTCTGCCGCCACCGAGATTAAACGACCGTAATCACGCGTCCCAAGGCCTACGGTTCAATTAATCGGATAATCGGTCGTTTTTTTCCGTCCCCGAATTAAACGTGAAATAACGCTACGACACGTACTTTTTCGAGTTTTACCGTCTGAAAATATCGATCGAATAACGCGGCGTTAAATAATAATAATAATAATAATAATAATAATAAAAATAATAACGCATTTTCGTAATGCTCGAACGATTTTCGATGTGAAATATACACGTCGTTGCTGTCAAGCAACATTGTACGTAATAGTGTTTTTGACGTGTCAAACTTTTTCGCCGTTTGCCGAACTAAGTCGATTAAAGTGGTAATACACAATTTTTCCGTTTTGGGGTATTTTTCGTTTGCTCCGTGTATATATTACCAATGACCGTTATATTTATACGGTATTAAAAACCAAAAAAAAAACGAGGAAAAAGAAAAGAGTTCGAGAAAATGCGCCCGGCATTAGATTCGTGGATAGTCGGGATAAAAAGTGAAAAGAAAAAATAACAGACACTTGGATATTGTTCTTCGTAGGGAGGCGAAAACGAAAAAAAAAAATACGAAAAACAAAACTTGTCGGATTGCGCCGGGAATATTTAATGGGTTGACGAAACTTTTTTGTTTATGCGAAACGAGTCTTTCCGGATAATGCTCGGGAGAGGAGCTTATTATTTACCGTGCTTGGATGAAAGAAATAAAAATAAAGTCCGGACGCATAGTTCGACGATATATCGTGTACGGGTGTGAGCGCACGTGTGTGTGTGTGTGTGTGTGTACGCATGTAGAGGATAATTTGTTAAACGCGTTCAAATAAAGAAAACACGAAGTTCGTTCGACACTGTTCGTTGGCAGAAAAATATTTGTTGATTCCGAGTCGTATACAGAACGCTCGCGCGCGTGCGCCCCCGTGTATACTCCAATGTATATTTATCATAAGTACGTTCCCTTACGGTTTGTTTAGGAACACATTACGGATTAACTGCAGTCGACGATCTCTTCCGTTACAACCGAAATGTTATTACGTTCGTCGACGGTGTTTACTTATTTCTTTCGTTCTTCGTTTTTTTTTTTTTTTTAATTTATTAGAATATCGTATAAACCATTAAGAAGGAAAAAAGTTATTGAACCGAACGTAATACACTCTTCGTCGCAATAGGGTGCTTTTTCGACTGGAACGTCGTCTCTCATTGCGAATATTAAATTCCTATTTATGTTGTAAAACTGCGCGTTTCGATTCCGAAATCGTTTTAATAAGTCCCGGGCGACAATCGTTCGCCGGTTACAAGTTGAGAATAAAAGTAACTCGATAGTCGCCATATTTATTGTTCCGAATTATTCACGGCGAATCGCGTTAAGCGGGTAGTGGTGGTACATTTTTGTTCTTGTAGTTTTGTTTTGTTTTGTTTTTTTTTTTGTTATCGGCAACCGTTATCGAGCTTTTCAGACGGCCGTTGAATAATATATGTATATTATTGTATATATATATATATATATATATATGTTTATGCTTACCGATATTCGGAACCGAGCAATCGACTATGTCGTACGAAAATAATAGAAGAAACCCGGTTCGCGTAGCGCAATTTCGGGCACAATTCGCCTAATTTTACGTACTCCGTGCCGGCTAACGACGTACTACAATTGAGATTCAAACGACAAATTGTCCATCGTGGCGGAGGGAATTGTCGAATCGTCAAATTTCCTACACTGTACACGCGCTAATTTGGACCGTGTGTCGTTTAATAAACGAAACCCGTTTCGCGCGCGCGTAGTATGCTCGTTTCGTTTAAAAACCCGAAAGAATTCTCCTCGACTCCGTTTGTACGACGACGTACGAAAGCGAGTTTCGTTCGATCGGAAACTCGCGTGTTCGGAACTAAATATTCGAAGAACAGTTCGGAATATTGTTGTTGAGTTTCTACGCCGTTTTCGTTTTATTCGACCCTACCGGCGCGACGTAAGCGATATGTTTTATATTAAAAACGTCCGACGTTGTAACTTACGAGTGGAAAAAAGTACGACGTTCGTTCGCGCTACGTCTGGAGATTTGCGCGAACAGAGCATTAGGAAAATTAATATACGATTTTATTACGGGTCTATTCGTCGAGGGTTGTAAGACTTTTATAAATGGTCGTGCCGTCGTTATAAACGAACCTATCCGTCATAAAACGAGACGAAAACAAGACGAACTATTACGCTATACATACCTATATACGTTCCGGCTGTTCGTCGATCTTCTTCCCGCCGCGTCGATATCGTTTAGCGAGAAAAACGCGTAGTTCCGACGCGCCCGGAAATATTTCGAAAAAATAGTTCCGTTCGTTTTTGTTCATACGCGCGGCCGACGTTATTATTATTATTAATATTATTATTACGATCCCGATACGGACCCTGGCGAATAATCGTAATAATACATTGCGTCGTATTGTCCGTTCTTTCGCGCAATTTCCACGCGAAAACCACGGAAAATCTGATCGTACAATTACCGTACACGATTCTCTCCACGTCGGTTCGGTAAAATTAAAACGGCCCGGCACAAAGAAAACTTTTCGAGCAATATCGTCGTACGATCGGAGGATCCGCCCGCCCCGTTTGATTACATTAGCAGCGTAACGACGCGTCGGACGTTTACGAACGGTCGTGCGGTTATCGCGTTGTGAGGTCGTTCAGTGGCGGCGTAACGAAAAGATCCGAACGCGCGAAATTTCGCTTAAGAAACGTTTTCGAAACGTTCCGTATTTTTATACGGTAATTCGAAAACGTTCCCAGGACGATAAATGTTGACGCGCTCCAAACGTCGATTCGATGTCGTTAATGTGTTCGACTAATTACGTTCAATTTGTCGATTATAATTGAACGGATAATCGGCGTTTCTGCGAATTGCAGACAGTTTTACGACGTCGCGTTGTCGGCGTTGCGCGTATATTTTATTAATATAATTCGGAGCTATTCGCCGCTTTCCTATAACGGTTTTCTTTTTTGGCGTATAAACTACGACACGGAGGTTTCGTGTAATAATACCGATTGCAATTGGTTCGAGGTTTATTTCGTCGCGATCAATCGTAAACGTGATGACGTAAAATACTCGAATTCGCGTACGCTCCGAAATTCGTCTTATTATTAAACCATCGTTCGTAACGTTAGCATTACGTTTCGCAATGTTGCGTCACGGGCGTATCCCGATGTGTTTACGGAGGGCATTCCGTAGTCCTAACCGTACCGAAAACGCGACTAGCTTTTTATTTAAATTTCTCCCGCGGAGACGTCGCGACGATTACGTTTCGTCTTACGCTCGTCCGTTCGCGCTATCGAAATGTAAGAATTCTCGACGTACGCCAGTTGAAAACCGGTCGTTCGCCTCAAAAACGAAAACGAAAAATCCCCTCAGTTGGATGTTTTCGCGGGCTCGTACATAAAACAAAATCGATCGGTGCCTATCAGTCCCCAGCGTGCGTACACGTAGCGCGCGATTCGACTAATTTATGGGCCGTGTCGGGGAAAAAAAAACATTATACCGTTCTCGCGTCCGCCGGCCGTTTTTCTTGCCGTTGCTATACCCAATTTCGGGTGTTCGTCCTCTGCGCGTCAGCGTTCGTAAACCGAACGACGTTATGTTCAACGAAACGATGCCGGAGGCGATGGCCGCAATCGATGGTACGCTTCTGTTTCTGACCGTTACGGTTAATCGACGACGGTATAGTAACGCGGACATAAAAGACGTGGATGTATCCGTTCCGTACGTGCGAATCGAACGTATTGTCGTCGTCCAACCAATGTTGGTCCAATACGATGGACGGAATTACGACCGCGTTTACGGTACGACCTTACGGTGAGTTCGCTACCGCAGGTCGTAGAAAAACTTGCCCGTCGTTACCGTCCACGGTACTCTCCGATCCGTGTTTGACGCGCAAACGCGCCGACTCGAGCACACGACGATTAATATAATGTTACCGTACGGCAACAAGTGCGCGACGAACGAATAGCAATGGAGAACCGTAACCCGTTTGGATTATTTCCCGGCACGAGCGCGCCGAATAATTAATAACGAACGTCCGATGCGATTATTAACGGTCCGCGGCACGTCCCGCGAACAGGTGGTTACGCGTTAACCGTTTTCCGTAGGAAAATGTTCGGGCACTTAGGGATACGTAAACGCTACGACGCGCGGCCGATATTTATTCGCGAGCCCGCGGACGGTACCGCCGAACGGTTTTCATAACTGGACGATATCCGCGACGGCGGACGCGTAAAAACGATATGGGACGCTTATAAACTCGTGACGTTTCGATTGTCCGTGTACAACGCGCGTTTGGTTATTATCGATTAAATAAAAACGAACGAAATCGGTTCGGTTTTTCGTTCTGGTTTCGTTTCGGACGAGTGTTCCACGTACCGTCTCTCCTCTACCCGATCGTAATTGATTCCCGGGATCGGAAACGGCGACGTTTCCGCGGCGTATTTCGGATTTCCGGAATGATCGCGGCCGACGGGGAAGTTAATTTGTCGAGTGCGCGTATTATTACGTCCGTGTTACGTGGACAGGGAGCGAAGGAAATAAATACGGTACGGACGGCACGGCGGTGTTGATAATGACAACCATTTTCAGAATACGATATTTTAGTACTGTGCGTAATAGCCGCGCAGAGCTCTATGACGACGACTGTCGTCGCGGCGTCTTAACTACGCGATATCAACCGATAATTGATACCCAGTCACAGAACGTCCGGCGTTCGACAGCGGGTCCGAGAATTTCGCCGGAGATCGTTCGGATGCGCGGAACGCGGCGCGTTCTTATTCGGGAAACGGTATAGTCCGATAGGATAATGGATGGGTTGGCGTCTAGCTGAAGGTGGAAAGAAAAAAAAACGACGCGGATGAACAATCGTTCGGAAAAAACGGACGGTAGCGCCTGGCGCACGAGCCGTGGAAAAACGAAGTAACGCGCCGCCCGGGGCTTTGTTTCGAAAACGCTCTCGTCGTCGTCGTCAACAGTCGGCGGTGGTGCGTAACGTTTCTCGCGGCGACCGCGCGTCCGACCGGTCCAAAACGATTTATAACGATCGTAAACGTCGACGCGCCCGTCCCGTCAGCCACGGACGACTTCCCGCCCGTTATAAATATATTTCGTACCCGATTATCCCGCCGTCTCGTTTGCGCGTCCGGTGGCCGGTAAACGACGCCCGCGTACGGGCCACCGGGTAAACCGTAACGTTCGCGTTCCGGACACAGCGCTAAACAATCGGATTATATCCCTTCGACAAAAGCGATCGTTTCCGAAAATGAACGTTCTGCCGGCGGTCGATCACACGAATTCGCCTTCAAGGGCTGTTGTGTGTAATACTTACGTTATCGCGTCGCGATAAATTAACGACCCTAAATTAACCGTTTACGAATGGTACGGAAGGCGTGATCAACCTTTGGTAAAGAATGGCCTAACGAATGCGAACGCCAATTATAAAATCAAAAAAAAAAACTGTTTCCTTTGCTGCCACTCCGCCTTCAACATTGGGAACGGCCGATAGAATGGGACGTAAATGTGACGAGTAAATAGGGACGGTAAACACTGGAACCGTTTGTATCGTCATGAACTGAATGTTGTTCGCCGTGGAATGAGCAGGCCGCATTGCCGCGGTCGATCTATCCACGTGTTCGACCCATCCTTTTACAGTGGCTGTCCGAAACGCTTTGACAGAACACTCGATTAACTTCCCTCGGCAAACGAACTGTCGGTGTACAATTCCTTCGGGATCGATGGAAACAACGACGCGCGATGTCTTCGCTTACGATTTTCGAAACCGCGATTTCTGTGGTCTGGACGAATTCGAAAAAACAGCCGATTGTACCGACGAAACGCACTGGCGCGAGACATTACGGACTCGTCACACGTGTGGACTGTAGCACTTTTTTATCAGCTTACAACACACAAGGTTGCTCGATGTTTGCGAGGTGACGCAACATTTACGTACACTGTCGTTGAACCGTTACAAACGATCTTTGGATTTTGGGGCATGGGCGAAGAAGAAGGTTGCGCCGACGTACTATTAAAATTTCACGAAGACTGGGCGCCCGTAGTATTGTTTTACGTAGTCTGATTACGCGCTTTGTTATGGAAACGTATCTATCGTTTTCCGTAGCTCGTGGCCGCGCGATAATTGCGTTATGTTTTTGTCGAAAAAAATACCGCCGCACGTTCCGTTCGTTTTACCTTCACGTCCCGGGAAGACGATTGTTTCGCCAATCGAAACGTAATTACGCGAGCGCGTGTTCACTCGTTCGTTACACGCGCTTTAATAGAATTCAAACTTTCGCTATCTCCCGATTTTTCCAATTCCGTCCGCGATATACATACGTTATCGGGAAATGTGTCGCCGTAATATTTCTACGCGCCCTTCAACGCCGGGTTCGTCCATCGATACGATCGCCGAATAGTGTTTCGGTATCAGTTTTCGATTTCCGCGTCCGTTGTCCCGGAGGCGACGACGACCGGCGTTACAGTTCGCACGCGTCGCGCGCACTTCCCGGATAACGTGATCCCGCCGTTAGAACTCGCTCGTGTCCTTCGTAAAAAAACGGTTTCCCTCCCTAACCAACCGGCGGCGATACCGTTCATTCCGACGCGTTATACAGTTATACGAAATCACTTCGCGTATCGTGCGTGCGTTCGATCGCCCACCCCATGACGAACTCGCTTCTAAGCGACTAATTCGGTACTCGTGACCGAACCGTTAATCGTTCATTTCAACCGGCAATGCCCTTTTTTAAATAAATACGTAAAAACAATTTACAATTGTAATCGATTTACTTAAACAATAACGCGCACGAGTAATTACATTATAACGCTGAAAGAAGCATCTTTCGACGTTAATCTTCTTCCAACGGCTCGTTGGCCAAATAATTGACGAATAAGGCGCGTAGAAAGGAGCCGTGTATCTGGGGCAACGCGGTGGTGCCACGAAACGAAGTAACGAAAGAAGGACGGGAGAATCAATTTTTGTTACGCGATAACGAAGGAATGTTATTTAATAATTATCGCGCCGGTGAGAATTTGTTCGCCAATTTGTTCGATTTTTTAGCCAACACCGTTTTGTGTCCCGAACGATTCGGACGGAACATATACGTTTCCGTAATTTTACCGGGCGTCAATTTGAAATCGTTTCGTCGTTTTCGTTATTTAGGCGTTGAACGTCGTCGATAGCTTTATTATATTTTTTCCAATTAATAGTGCTACTCGCCTAAATGTGGCGTACTCCGTTTTCGTTTCGCGTACTTCGAACCGTATAATTTTATCGCTCGGAAACCGCGATTCGCAAAATTACAACGATTCGTTTATCGCCCAGCGGGTCGTGTATTACGCGTCCGCAACGGTTTTCGTTGTTCGCGTGAATTATTCCGTCGGTTCTTTTCAAACTAAATACATTCGACGCGACGAACATTATGTTATTCGACGTATGTTTTTGTTTCGCGTAAAAGCGTATTCGCGTTATGAATTCGTCGTTCTATGGACTATTTCGTGTACAACGAACGGTGCTCTAACATTACTGGCCCCAGAAACTAAGCGAAAACAACGAACGGGAAAAACGATTAATGAATCGCCGACGATGACTCGAGCGTTTGAGTTTATTTTCGAGTGAAAACATTTTATATATATATTGTAGCGAATAGCGTATTTCGCGACACTAACCGGAGTTTAATTGCCGTTGAATGCACGAACAACACTCCGCCGCCAAAACGCGATCGAACAACGAAATTAATTAATAACTGAAACATTCGTCGCCGCGTGTCCAATTATCGAGTTTGTTTAGTTTAGGCCAAATGAAGTCAAACCGTAATTAGTCGTTTCGCGGGCGAATACGTTTGAGGTCACGCCGATATTTCCGTATGGGATATTAATACAAACAACGCGGCCGTTTAAACGACTTAAGCGCGTTTATTAACTTTCCAATTACCTTTCGATAATTATTAGTTTTACTTTGACGTATTCGACGTTAATTTTATACAAAAATGTACTCACCCGAGAACTTGGCGTTTCCGTAACATAATCGGTTATCCAGTACGTGTTTTTTATACACATTTCGTTTTGTCCAAAGTAATCGCGAAACCTCCATTACGTTTAGGTCATTCGTATATTACGCGTCGTCCTCGGATATTTAAGTATTTTATACGCGCGTAAAACGTCGCTTAAAAGAATCGGAAATATTAATTACGCTCTCGAAACAACCGTAAATCGAAGCGTGGATTATTATTCACGCCGGACGACGAAATTACACCGCGGCTATTTCAATAACCGTTTCGTTCGAACTTTCGGTTAACGGGAATATAAATAACGCGTATACGATTACACGCGATATTGTCAACCTACGAAAATCCGAGAAATTCTCTCGTACATTCGCTCGTCGAATCGAAATACGTATACCGAACGATAATAAAACGAATATCGACGTTCGTGGGTAGCGAACGGAACGAAAACGGCCACGGGTTAAAAAGCGTATTTAAATTCCATAAAAAATTGCGACGAATCTTCTTCGCCTCATAGTCTCAACTATTAGGCCACTTTGGTCCTCGACCTCCACTTGACCCGATCTCAACACATCATTTACACACACACACACACACACACACATGTTACACTTCATCACGTTCGATCACTTCTTTTTTGGTCTTTTTCCATCCACGCTCGACTCCACAACCGTACTTACTGTTTCCGAACGAAATAGCGACGAATCACTTTTAAGGATAATAAAACAGACGGTATACACGGGCCGGTCAGACGGTGTATTATTCGGAAACGTCCGACGCGGTTCGAACCGGACGGATATTTTATTTCGTCGATATACGATCGGCCCGGTACCCCGTGGTACGACGTTTTTGAACTATTATTAATCGGTTTAAACGTGACCGATTTCGACCGAACGTTGCGTGTTTACGATCGAAAATGTCGGCACACCCGTAACGGATCGTACGACCGATTGGGTTTATTATAAATTATTCGCCGCTGGTTTCTCGTACGACGACGACGAAAATAATAATAATACGCCGGCGAAAATACATTTGACTCCGGGAGCCCGTTTTCCGATCGTTCTTGTATACGTCGGCGGACTTGAAGGAAACGACAACGCGTACGAATTCGCCGTTTTCGCGATTCCGGCACGTCGATCCGGATAATTGCCGCCGACGGACGTTAATCAAATAGAAACCGCCGTAACGACCGACCGCGTCGAGTGGGTCGTATGATTGGCGTATACGAGAACGGTTTCCCGGGCACGGATCCGACGACGTTTCCGTTATTACAATAACGATACGATTTATATTGTCGGAACGTTCGTTTCGCGAGATTGTTTCGCTCGTGGAAGCTTGTGTCTCACAAGCGTGAACGGTTAGGTGATTCGTACTCGCGCCGTTTTCCGAGTGTTCCCGTTGTTGTCGCGAAAATAGCGCGCGGATCCGAAATACGAAAAACGAAATCGGATATTATTGTTATCCGTCCGTTTCGGACGTAACCGTTCGGCTTTTGCTCTCCGTTCGTTTCGAAAACGCGATAAACGTATCGGACTGCACGTGGCGTCTGTGATATTCCGTTATAACGACGTCCTTCCCCTACAACATAAATACCGTTTCGTCGAATTTCAGTACCGTAAGCCGAGACGTAACGTTTTTTCCGAACCGTCGATTTACCGTTGTTTCGCGGACGGTGAATTTGTTCGAAAAACGAAATAACCGATCAAAAAATGATTTTTATTCGCGTAACGTATTCGTTTCGGGCCCGGGGCTTGCGACGAGCACGCGCGGGTCACGGCGGACATTAACGCGTGTCGAAAACGGAAAACGTTTACGAATACGATATGGACGCGTACGATGAGTCGCCGCGTTGTCGCAGACGGTCAGCGGTGTACTTGTACTTGAATTGCGGATTGAAGTGGAGGAGGAGGAGCGGTTAATTTTTCCTAAAAAAATGGCGGTGGGGTAGTTTATCCCTCCGCCCAGGTTAGTACGCGATGGTAGGGAGGTGTAGTACAGCCGTTCGGAAACCGGAAAATCGTAAGCGGGCGATCGTTGCCGGAACGAATTGGGAACACCGTCGACGTGGTATGACGTATGACGAAGAAAACGTTTATTTTTCGCCCGATAACCGATCAACCGGTACACATACAGAGACGACGAAGCCGTATTGTCGGTTGACGTCGTGTACACGATTCGATACCGTTTTTGCGCACGCGGCCGGATAAAAAACAAATCCGGTACGCGTTACGTTCGTACGTTCTAACACGAAAATACGTTGGCTCCCGCGACGAGATACCGTCCATACGGCCGACCCGGACAATATCGATACATTTTTTACCGCGACCAGTATACCGACGGGCCGGTGTATACGCGCAATCCAATAGCCGGGAAAATTCGACCACGCCGGCCGGCACCTCCCCGTATTTACGATTGACGAAAACGTTTGCCGAACACCGCCCGGCATTTTTCGGACGTTTTACTCGCGCCGTTTCGCTAAACCCGGGCGGACTTAAACGCGAATTTTCGTTACGATCACGTAAGTATCTGTAGTGTCGGAACGCAAAAAAACGAAACGTCGTACGGCGGACGATCGAATTTTCGACGACGGGTGTAGTATTAGTAAAACCGGAATTTGTTTCGTCATTTTTTGTATAGTCGTGCGTGGCAGGAAATTTACACGAATACGGCAAATACAACTGCGACGCGTGACAGTTACCGCCGCCGGGGTACCGTAACAGTTTCGCCGTTACCGCTCGGCCGGGAAACGAACGAATTCACGGCAAAAGTCACCGGCAAAACGCGGAAATATTCGAAAACATATCCGGCCACGTTTTATCGTCACGCGTTCGAATTTACGTGCCTTATGCCGATCGGAGGTTTTTTTCGAAATTTACTCGGTTATAACGCGCCCGCGATCGTAATAATAGATATTTATTCGAAATTTCCCTTAAAATTCGATACGCGTTGTTCGTCCCCGTTTGTTGTATCGATCTATTCGGTACTTAATTGCCGGGCCCCGTCCAGCGTTTAATAAATACCGTCGCGCGCTATTGTTCGCCTTGAAATTTTACAAGACGGGAAGTCGGTATAGGTCGAAAAGTTTCGCGGAGAATTTCGAACGTTTCGCGAAGCCGGATGATTATACTCGTAACTTACTTCGTTTCATGAGGCCGAAACGTGAACGAAAATGTTCCGGGGACTTCGCCGCCGTTTAACGACTTCGTTAATATTTCGAGTTGGGTAATTTTTCGGCGAAGGCGCCGCCGAACAATTCGCGAATCCGTTTATGGGTGTGCTCGACCGGCGCTATCGGAAATTCGGTTACGTGAACGTAAAACGAATGATTCGTCGAGAAATTCGTTTAGTTTACCGACACGCCGTGTTGGGGATATTATCGATAAAACGATCGCCTATCCGAAATACAAATACGAGCGATTAATATCACGGAACGTAGTGAAAATTGCCGCGGGAAAATTCGAATACCCGGACGGCAATCGTTTAGCGTTTTTCGGTTACGAACGCGTCCGTGTGTACAATGGCGTACTAACTGGGGAAACACCCCGCGAAAATTTTCAGGAAAAATTTATTCCTTACGAGACGCATATATTTTCGCTCGATAATAACGAAAAACTAAAATATTTTTAAACTTCGATACGCGTCATAATATAACGCGTTCGTTAATCTATTCAGGTGTATAACGTGTATCGTTAGGGTCGTCCGATTAAATTTATTTAAAAATTACACTCCTTCCCCCCCCCCGAAATTCAAGTCAAATAAAAAAATTTTGCTCGGCGTAACGCGCGCTAGAAACCGGTTTACCGGTTTACCTTACACAGTCGCTGAAAACAGCCGGCGTCCTGACGACGTTCGGGACGTGATGTCGCGGAGATTTTCGCCCCGAGATGTCGCGAAAAACCGTAACGTCGGCCGACCGACTGGGTCGATAACGATACTAAACGTCAATTTCGCCGTTTACGGATACGCGTATAATCGTCGGCGTCGGAAGAATAAAATTCGATTTCGGGAAGCCCCCCCTCCCTCAAACAGCGGTTCGTCTTAATCGTTCCGTTCGATTCCGCGACCGTTCCGCGTAAATATCGTTAACGTGATTTCGGCGCGTTTTGGATTGTTAGGTTAAGCGTATCTTGCGCGTACGAAACGCCGAAGTCGAAAAATACCGAGACTACGATTATATAAAATAAATATATCCCCATAGAGAGGAACTAGAGATAAACGCGCGTGGTTCACGGGCGAATATTTCGTTTTAGTAACCAATTGTGCAAAAACTTATCGGTTACTTTTTGCCGTTAGAAGTTTCGCCGGAACTAATTTGCCGCGATTGTTCGCGGTAGCGTCAATTTTCTAACAAATCGCTCACGTACGTTCGCCCGAAGCCGCTAGTTAAAAAACCGTGGATTTTGTCGACGAATATTTGTATCCGAACGGACCGTAAATAAACGGTTTTAAACGATTCAAGTACGTCGCCTAATTCGCCGACGTACCGTAAAATTTGGAAAAAAAATTGGTTTTCCTTAAAATTTCGACGAAACGAATTAACGCCGTTATGGTAGCCCAAAAGTTCGGCAATGTCGCGACCAATAAATTGTCAAAATACCGAATCGCGACAACCTCGTGGTACACGTTTTATAAATACGCCGTAATTTACCAACGTTCCGAAGTTTTCGAATATTTAATAATTAAAAAAAAAAAAAAACGGCCGTATACCGATACAATGTTCGTATACGAAATACGCGAAATTCGTCTTATAATATTTCTGCTACGGAAAATCGAACGAAAATCCGACCGATTCGCCGATCGAATTTCCGATTTTGTATCGATTATTATTATTCGAGTTCCGAAATTCGTTTCGCTACTCGAACGCGGTTCGTCGTGTACGCGATATATTATCGACAATTTCGGGCAAACCGAACCAAATGTATCCAGGGATACGACGGTATTTTGATAAAACCGAAAACAGTCGGTAACGGACAATCGTAACGGCCGAAAAAAGAAACCGTCGAAGACGAATTTTATTGCGGTAAATCGACGACGGTTTCAGAGGGACGCACTGACGTGTAGGACGGGGAAACGTTTGTTTCCGTATATAATACGTAGATATATATATATATACACACACACTCGATATAAACGGCGGTCATACGCGAGGTTTTCGCATAGGCTTCAGCCAGTGTCGACGGTTTTTCACGTTAACGGTCCGCGGCGATATATATATATCGTACGTACCCGAAATATTTTAAAACGCCCGGTCTCGTGTATATACCGTACGTACGTTTATATAAACCATTTGGCGAAGACCCTGTCTTCCGGTCGGACGTGGGATTTATACGGCGTAGATAAGCGTCTTACAATTTGTCATTTCGCCGACGTCCGTCGTCGTCGTCGTCGTCGTCGTCGTTGTAATAACTGAAAAACAGAAAGAAACGGAGGCGATAAATACACACTGTATGCCGGTATATGTAAGGGAGGTGTTTACATTAACGAGTTATTACGTAGATTTGTTTTCGGCATCGTGAATTCGCGAGAATCGGAACGTCGTTATAAATTATCGAATCGCTTGCATGTCCAGTGCCGGGATGAGAATGCTTAGACGGGTGAGTGGGGTGGACAAGAGAAGATAAGAAACGAACGTATAAGAGGAAGCGTATGAGTAGCGTCGATTATGGATAAAACGAGGGGCAATAGAGTTAGATGGTTTGGTGATGAGAAGGTTCGGAAGCAGTAGGAACGGTTATGGAGTCGAGCGTGGAAGGAAGAAGAGGAAGACCAAAGTAGAAGCGTTTGAACGGGATTGAGTGTCAACGACTGCGGGTGAATGATGTGTGAGATCGAATGGAAGGTGAGGATCATGGTGGCCGACCATAAATAACTGGGAGAATGAGGCGAGTAAGAAGCGGAAAACCTACCTGTCCGGTCCTGTCGATTTGAACGAATTTAAAAAGCGAAAAAGAAATACGCGCGAGATTAACCGAGAATAGGTCGGGACGGTGAGTTCGCCGACAGTTAAAAACGAGCGGAGACGCAGAAATTCTGGCGAAGAGCACAGCCGTTGGTCCTCGGGATACCGACTTCTGTTACTTGGCGACTCGTGGCCGGAGTGCGTTCACATTCTGCCGAAGACGAAAGTAGTTGTCTGTCCCCGTAAAGAGACACACGTCATCCGGTGTTCTACCGACTGGCTGGTGGTCTATACGGCCGGCTGGTATTGAAAAATCATCGAAATTGGCGTGTTCCGTCTCGCGTTTCTTAGCATGTTGATCGTAATAAACTTTTGGGTTTATTGTTTATCGATATTTGTCTGTTCGCTTAGTAAGGGCCCACGTGCCCGTTAATATGATACGTTTTTATGTAGTCGCGTGATAATCTTTTTTACATAAATAGAACGTGTTGATTCTGTGATTATCGCGTCACTCAGACAATCGGCCTCTATTTCGGGCGCTATAAACGATTATCATCGATATTTTATTCAAACACGGTCGGTATTCCGAGGAGTTCAAACGTGGTTCTAATATTTATTAAACTATCGCCTTTAAATACTTTTATTATGGAAAATCACGTGGAAATATAATCGAGTTTTGTGTGTGGATATCATTACATCGTTTTTTGTTCGCCGGTAAAATACGCGCGCATGTATGGGTATCGTAGTGGACAACCACCAGCACCGGGGGAGACGGGTGGTCGTGTTCGTTGCCGGGGACGCGCGTCTTACCGGGACACGAGCCGGTTTCCCGGCGTGTAAACGGTCGACGAGACGGTGCCCGTGAGAATGACGGCCGGTAAGCGCGAAAAATTCGCCAAACGCCCGTGGCCAACACGGGATCGTAGCGCCGCGTTTATTCTGGCCGAGTAATAAACGAACGACGGCGTTAATAATAATAATACGAGGACGACAAGTGTTTGCGGCCGGGACGAGTAGTGTCGGGCCGTGGTTAATTGTGGCGGCGTAGGGGGAATAAGGAGTAATATGGCGCCAATAGGAAACCGGCCGGGGAGGGTCTAAGCGCGAATGATTAATGGAATTTAGACGCGGCGTACGAACCGGAAGGTCGCGCCGGATTACCGTAAAGGTGTACATCTGCGGGGCCACCGTGTTGCGTACGCGCGCGCGGACTTAACTATCGCGTAGTAGCGGAACTATACACTGGCGGCCCCGCGTAAATGGTCCGGCGAAACGAACCTACCGCCGCCGCCGACGAAACCCGACGAGGATTAGTCGCGCTTTTGTATAATTACTTCAGCCCTCGCGTATAAATGCGCGTTCGTTTTTTTTTTTGGACCTTTACCGTTATCGCCACGGACGCCGACCGTCGTTCGTTACCCTACGACAAATGTGCCCTTCGTTTGTTCCGCCCGGCGTTCCCAGTTATTTTATACGCGACGTCGATATGCCGTCGGCGGTAAACGCGTTGCTCGAAACGAACCGATCGCGATACGCCCCGCCGAATCGGCCGACAACGGGGAAACCGTTCATTCTTCGTCACGCCGACTTCGAGTCTCGAACCGTGCCGTCGATTATTCGCCGCGGTACGTTGATGGAACGCTTTATTCCGTTACGTTCGTTTTCGCCATTTCACCAAATTGACAGATCCGCCGGGTCTGTTTTGTATATCAAACGCCTTGCCGCTATTTGTTCGCCCGGCATATTCGTACCGTCACAGTCGACCGTCGTCCGACCCGCCGAACCCGTAGCTTATATTATGAGCCGGCCAGTGTATGACCGCCTCGGGCGATTCAATTCGCGGGATTCGAAAATTCGTCATTTCGTCGCCCTGTTTACAATACGTAAACCGAATACACGGTCGAATACGTTCGAAATCGCCGTAATCGCGGTAACCGTTGGGATAATTATTTTTAGTACCGCGGTCGCGCGACTATCGGAATTAACGACGACCGGTGTATCGGGCGAATAACGTATTCCCGAAAAGACTTAATAACTCGCGTTCGAAACATCGCCGTCGGCACGATTTAGCGTAATTTACGAGCCCTTGTCTAAACTTAGCGCGTAAAACTTTTAAAAAAAAAAAAACCCTATTTATTTCGTCGGCTTTATGACTGTCGTTCGGTCACGGACCGGGCGGGAATTCTGCCGGGAAGAAATAACGTACCGGGGCGGCAACGGTGTATGGCGGGATCGGGAAACGGATTCGCCGTTTAATAGTATTCGGAGACGCGGGTATGGTGGAGGGTTTAGTAGTTTCTGGAAATAATACGCGCGGAGAGGAGAATCCGTCGGGAGGCGACAATTTTTGATAGAGTGACGAGAAACAGAAATAAACGGCCCCATTACGACGGAGCCGATGGGAGCAGGCTACGTACGACGGCGTCGTCGTTCGCCAAGTGCCGAGAACCAAAAGCTATCTATCTTGACCGAACGAGAATGTCGGACCGTCGATTATTCGATAAACGGTAAACAACCGGATAATAACGGATTAGTACGCTACGGACGAATACTACTCGACGTCGTAATTGTTTCCACGTACGCGGACGAACGTTTTATAATCGAAAAGCCAATCGGTAGCGCCCCGTAAAACGTGTACGATTTCCGAAATGGTCGTCGGGTTGACGACCGACGTTGCCCGGTTTCTGAACACTGAAGATACGATCGAATAGTTCGATTACGCGCGATTTTAACCGTTACGACGATTTACTGGTAAATACTTAAAACAATTAACGAGCAACCGGTCCGAGGGAATTTCGTTTTGAGCGGAACGTAAACGAATTCCGCGTTCAATAAATACCCAAAACGATTCCGAAAGAACGTTACCGGAGATATTGTTATACCGAAATTAACTTCGGATTATTCCCCCGGTTGTATATTGCTATAACATTTCAAGTCTTAAACCAGTCGTCGGACCGTACGCGTTCGAATTCATAGCTTCGGTTCTAGCGTTCGTTTTTTTTTTTGGATAGTTTTCAGTCCCGGTAAACGAAAAGAAGTCGCAGGGACCCGAACTGAGTGACTGTGGTGTGGTACCACTGGTTAGACGCCGAAAATTCGCGTACGGATAATACCGAACGATGTTCGACGCATTGTCACTACGCAAAATTTCGATTTCCTGGTCTTTTACGGCGTACTCTATCGAATTATCGGTTGAAATTAACCGACCAGCCGACGTCTATAAGCTGTGTGTCTAACACAGACAATGGCCGATCGTTTCGTACGTTTTCTCGAACCAGACCACTTGTATCGTCTGTTCGTGACGCCCAAGGTTGCCCGGGACCGTCATCAATATAGAGAACTAGAACGTTTTCGAAACGTCGGTACCGGTCAAAAGTTATACAACTAAGCGTCGTTACCTTTCAAGAGCTAACATTATCAAATTAAAAGGCTCCGTAGCGCTTTTACCGATTTTCCAGCGAAATTCCAGAATGGCGTCCCGTCGTCAAATCGCGTTTTTATACGAAACGTTCGACTTCGAACGCGTACCGTCGCCAATGGCCGGTTTTTACACTTCAACTTTATACTTAAACACCGGACATTGTCTCTAGTTTATTCCAATACAAAAACATCTCCGATAACGTTCAACGTTTTTTTCGGAATAATTTTTTAATCCGCCTCCTCTACGGGCAATTTAAACGTATTTACGCGCGCACGAATATTAATTTTTTCCCGACCGAACGAAAATTCAAAGCGAAGTGTTCGCGACCGATTAACGAGTGACGCGATGGACGACGGGCGACAAATTTCAATTCGCGACCGGGTGGGTGTTTTTTTTTTTAATACGGGCCGACGTATTAAAATCGAATTTCGCGACGTATAATTTTCCGGCCCCCGAACCCGCGCTCGTTCGGCAACGCCCGCGGCCGTCGGACGCTATCACGCGGCAAATTATCGCGGCGGGAAATTATTTCGAGCGGCGCGTAATTCGATACGATCAAACACTAAACGCGCGTACAAAACGATCGGCCGTAAAACAATTACGGTTCCTGGCCGCAACGTCGGCGGCTGACACGTACGATATCCGACAATTCCGGGGGGACGACACGTTAACGATCACGTTCGGAACAACCAAACCGGTCGTGTGCCGAGAAAAAACGATAACGAACGCCGACGACGTCCGTCGTTACGAACCGTTTAGGTAGCCGCGATTCCGAATACTCGCAAACGTACGAGAAAATTTATACGAAATCCGTCGTTTTCGTGGCAATACTCTGTGTTACTAAACGTAGAGGGGCGATTCACTATGGCCGATCGATAAGAGACGTACGAACGACACCGACGTTTCAATCGGTAATTATTGGCGTCCGAAAAATCGAATAAACCGTATTTACTTTACGAACGGAATTTGAAAAAAAACCTCGCTTCGCCGAACGTTCGTAGTACTTCTCGTTTTTCTATACACGTACAGCGTTTCTGATTCATTCTATCGGAACGACGATTTGTTGTTGTTTAGTCCAATATTTTACGGGCGAGACGCGCTCCCGACGTAAATTGTAAAAAAACGTAAAATAATAAAAACGACAACCCCCCCCCCCGGTGAAAATTTTAGGGAAAAAATAATTTCTTATCGACGTATATTTTTAGTCAATATTAACGAAAACCTAAAATATTTTTAAACTTTGGTACACTTTATATAATATAACGCGTTCGTTAAAAACGAATAATCTATTAAAGTGTATACCGTGCCTTGTTTCGTTAGGGTCTTCCGATTTATTTATTTAAAAATTAACCCCCCCTCGAAATTCAAGTCTAAGCGCGCAAATGACGCGGAGTATCCACTAGCGTGAACTACGCGGGTAAAATAACAATCGTCGCCGAATTAGAATCGTTTAAAGTCGAATTATTACCGAATGGGCATTTTCGCTTGGCGCGAATATCCAGTTGGAAAATCCGATCACCGAAGCGTCCGTACGATTCGAAAAGTGACGAAAGTTCGCGATACTTGTCGGTGGATATTTTATCGTTTTTCGGACGGAGACGACCCCGAAAACAAACAAATTTCGGGCGGCATTTAGGCGCGCTACGCCGGCGATTCGAACGGAACGGATTATTGGCCGGCATTTGGACGGCCGACAAACGGTCGTAAATAAAATCATTTCGAATCGCGGATTTCCATTCGAATGGGCTACTCTACTGGCAAGAGACGCGCAGTATAGCCGGCGCTCGCGTTATTGATTTCGCCACGAAAGCCGTTCGCCCGGTCGTCGGAATTTTTACGAGTCGTGTGCGTTATACGTTGCGGCGGTGATCGCGCTAGATTGTAACAGCGCGCCATGGAACGTTTCAGAACGGCGACCGGACGGTACGCTTAAACAACGGCGATTATTATCTAGGCCAAAGCGCCTATGTAACGCGCAACCGTCCGACAGTTCCTCGGGCACGCATAAATAGCCGCCTACGCCACCCACCACCCTTTGGACGACTACCAAAAAAAAAAAAATCCCGATCGTCTGCCGTTTTAATATGGCGTAATCGGGGAAAAGTAATAAAAATAACGTATAGAAATGTACGCGAACGTTCCGTTCGACAACGGTTAAATACGACACGATTGGTCGTCGTGACCGTTGTTCTTTCTAACCAGAAACGGAGTGTTGGAGCGGAAGAGGGCGACGAACGAATAACGCGAACGTAGAACAATCTACTCGCGCGGCACGTTAAGAACTACGTTAAAAAAAACGATATTCCCGTTTTCGTAATTTCATTCGCTGGAAAGGAAATAAATATTCGTTATTATTACGATCGGCGAAACGTTTTTTATATTTTGTTTTTTCATTCGTTCTATTAACGATTGTCCGTACGTACGTACGCCCGTAATACGCGTGTACGGTTCCATTCCGAACACCTGTTATTTAATAAGCACGCGGCCTAAGCACCGGGCGTTTTATTCCGAAAACAAATCGGCGCCGATCGATAATTGTTCGGCGCGTTCGGCCACGCTCCAAAAGTCTAAACTAATAATCGAATTCTCCGTCGCGTTTTTCCTCGCGATTTTCGGCTCGGCGAACGGTTCGTTTCGTTATTTGTACGGTTAAATCGTTAGAAAATCGAGCGAACGAATTATTTTAAATATTCACGCGGCACCGGCAAATTGTTTCCGACGCTCGCGAATCGACGTAGATTTTGACAATGTATATATATATGTATAATAACTTTGTCCCGCAAGACTTTGGAATATTGAAATTGGTTTTGTTGTTTCGCACGACCAAAATGTGTACGGCACGCTTAGAGCAGACTGATTGATTGCTACACGCGGCGCGATTTTACGAAAAACATATCGGTAACGTATTTAAGAATTTACGTTTGTTCTATTATGAAAAACCGCGCGGATTTAAACACGAAATAATTTTGTTTCTTGGAGGGGAAGGCTCTCCAATTACACGATTTAATTCGTATACCGGAAAATTCGAGAACGAAATGTTTACTTTCCATTTTAACGACAAATTTTCTGTTTTACGTATTTTTTTTTTGTCGTTCAACGCTCGAACATTTTTAATAATACACTATCGTGCAAACTTCGAAACGTGTAATTAAAAAACGGTATTTATCTTGTGTCTCGTAATGTTTATATTATAGGAGATATTACAACATCGAGTATTCAAAACATTTCCTCGGACGAAAAATTGAAGACATTTTACGAACGTAACCGAACACTAGTCGACTATTAGTTATTTGTTTATTGTAAACGTTGAACGTATATCTTCATTTTGAGTAATTGTTCGGGGCGTTCAAGCTAATTTGTGCCATATTCGTTAATCACTACACTTTACCGTAAGAAATGTAATCGATCGATACTTATTAAGGTTCCCCGCAAATACCGAATGAAAATTGACGATTTTTCTGTCTAGACTTTCATTGTTTTACAACGTTTCGATAAAAAGGAAACGAAAAATTGACGACTGCGCTACAAATGATTTCCACTAGAAATCGGTTTCGAATTATTGGTGAGAATCGTTAAAAACCGAAATGAATACTCACAGCGAAGTCACGAAAAATCGAAGTAAATCGATATTGTGGACTAAAGCGACGCTATAACGTGAAAATTGAAATTCAATATATCGGAGCCAAAACTTAATCGTTTAAATCAATTTTGGGGATTTAAACGAAACGGAAAATAATTGTGAACGAAATCGGAAACGAAAAAAAGACGATTCGGTTATTATTTCGGGTATTTTCGCTGGAACAAAACGGATCCGATTTTCGAGGTCGTATAAAAAGTACGTTATTACTTTACAACGAAAATGTCGAATTTTTTCGCCAACGATTTTTCGCGAAACATCTCGTCTACGAATATAATACCGCTATCTTTCCAATTCCTCTCTCTCTCTCTCTCTCTCTCTCTCACTCTCTCCAATAGTTTAATGGATTCTAATCTTCCAAAAAAACACAATGTAGACACGCACGCACACGTACTATTGTGTAAATGAACTGTATATTCATGCACGGAACATTTTATCGACTACCGGTGTACGTTCAACCGGATTTCTGCACAATGACGGCGGCGGGTAGCGCGTATCTCCTAGAAAGCGTAATATTCTCACCGAGACGTCAATATTTCCGCCACTGGCCCCCGCGGCAGCCTGTCCCTTTTCAAAATGGGTGACCACCTGCATGTGTTCGATAAACTTTGTCGAACTCCGGGCGCCGTATCCTATTGAACGTCGAATTCTCCTATATTGAAACGTAAAAACGCGTTTAATCGCGCCGGTTTGCCGAAAAAAGGAACGCTGAATCGCGCGAGCGCATCGTGTACGAAACGACGTTCCGAAAATATACCGCGTCGCGGGCAACTCGCCGCGGTATCGTGCGGGTGGGAATTTCGCGTTTTTTATTTAACAGCCGTCGCGATACGGTATCTCGCGCGCGATTTATACATTCGCCCGCGTTGTTCCCTCGTTAATAATTTATCGTAACCCAAACTTCAATTTGTCGATCCGAAATTCGGCCTTACCGTTGACCGAATTGGCGGAAAATTAAAAACGGTCGAATAATCGTATAAACGCGGCGCGGCGAAACGAACGATATAAAATTACGCGTAAAAGGCGTTTGGAAATTCGCGATTTCTATAATAACGCGTCGAACGTTTTCGGCGTATCACCTAATTGCCGAATAACGCGCGGATTACCCGCGCACTTGCAATATTTACGCCAACGATTATTCGATTAAATTATTTTACGGACAACTACTCCCGTAGTTATTCGAAAGAAATCCCTAAATTCGTAAGCCGTTACGTAATAACGCTCCTAGCGTAGTTTTATCGATTGTAATATTTATGCGTATCGTCGAAATTGCGTTCCAAGGGAAACGAATTTTTTCTTTTTTCATAAACGTTTTAAACGAAACACGTAATTATGATCGTAATGTTTGTCGCTGTTAATGAATCCAATTCGTCCGAAATGATTAAGTAAGACGAATATTTATCGACTACAAACGCGTAGTAAACAAATTAAACACGATTGTCGTTAAAAGTCCTTTTTACCAAACGTTTGTTCGGGATCGTTTCTCTTCGCACGGATTCGTAAACCGTTAACCCGTACCGAATACGTCGGTATATACTGTTTAATCAACGGGAAACGAACGCGTTTTTACGATACGCTTAACCAAAATCGTACGTACAAATAAAATTGACTACCGTCGCGAATCGACGATTATTTAAATAACAATACGCCCTATAAGACTAATATATATTTGTAAATAAAACGTCTTAAACAATGTTTATAATAGTTTGTACACATATACACGGGCGTATTTGTTACGAACTTAAGTAACGTTTACTCATAATTTATCATATAAACGCGATAACTTTGGAATGAGTTTCTCGTTGATATTTTACAGAAATTGTTCAATTTCTCAGAAAAGTTTTTCGAATTTTTATAATCAAATATTTAACCTAGTTTTGTTGTATGTACTTTTATTATTACTGTATATAAATATATATATACAGCGACAACATAACGTTGTTATTATTTGGTAAATAGTGGAAACGAAACGCGCTGTTTGAAATACGAATCGTACACGGTCGACGGATTTTAATATTGTTTTCGGTTCTAACGGATAACTTAAACGAAAAGACGTACAATAATTATAGCGGAAAAAAAATACGAAAATCCCAATGGGTTTTCTATATATCTAATACTCCGGCGGCAATAGAAAATAAACACGGAGATAACGACGACTTGGTCGTATGTAAAAAGTTTTTGCCGACATCACGGCGTATTATTATAATTACTCGCCCGACCACGGCGGAGGGGACGAACAAACATTTTTAGTCGAGCGCGGAACGTAATTTTACACGCGCCGTTAAATTGTAATAACGAACGTCGCGAAATTTTTAAAAAAAAAATTGCCCGTTACGTACGCGTGTAATCTATTATATAAACTAATGGCTCGGACACGCGTGACTTTACCTTTTGTGCCGTACGTGAGAGTGACTATTACGTTAATTAGAATACCTCTCCGGCTTTTACGCCGACGTAACGGGCAATTTTAAAGAGAGGCCCGTCATTTTGCGTATACGAAAATTACGTTCCGTACGTTTCGAGGCTCGTATTCAATGGGAAGTGTTATTGAAACGAAGTTGGTACGTAATTCTGGCGTAACAAATCCGTTTCCGCGGAAATATTTCGTAGGACACGTCTGTAATAATCATTTCGCAATATCGAAAATAAAAAAAATTCGTCGTTTGGAAAATATGCTGCTCGACGAATATGCACTTAGTTTACGTTTCGTACGAAACGAACCTTCGATTTATTTTGTTCGGTCGATTCGGGACGGTTAATAACGATAATATTTTCTCGCGAAATAAACGCGTACGTAACGAACAAACAAAAACGAAAATTTAATTTCTTTCTAAACATAGAAAAAATATGTACGATTTTACGTTTTTAAAATTATACTACCGGAAGTATTTTTCTTACTTTTATTATTGATCTACTTTTTGAGAAAAAAAAAACGGGATACTCCAACGTTCTTATCGTAGTGATTTCCTTCTACCAATTGATATACGTTATTAATTCTGTAATATTATGGTTTTATTAAATTTGTACGAATATAAAAACTTACCTCGTTAAACAAGTTATTAAAAAGCGCGGATGGCGCTCCACAAATCCCAGAAATAAGTTTTCTTACGGGACACGAGGACCGTAATTTATTTAACTCGAATAATTTTTAATTTATATTCGCAATTTTATAATACGGTTTCTTCGATAATTTTATAGGCATATCATTCGTTCGTGTACAATTTTTAAGTACCTGTTTATAGTAGACATTTTTTTAAACTGTTTATCATATACGTGCATATATATTAAACGATTAATGTAGAGATATCGTCCTTCCACGATAGACAGCGTATTGAACAATTAAAAAACTCGAACCTACTGTTCAATATATATCCTATGTAATCCGAGTAATTTGTAAACGAAAATCGTTCGTAAATTTTTAATATACCGACGTACAGTGACAAATGGCTGTACAACGAAAATTATACGACATATGTTAATATTATCCATGTATACACGCTATTCCGTTGTATTCGCGTCGAGGAACACGTAAGAAATATTACGTAATTAGTACGATCGTCGTTTGATCTATTTTTAGAACGGATTATTGGTCACAACATTCTTTTTAATACGTTTAAACGATTAAATTCGATTAAACGGAAACTATGTAGACCCCACGCACGGATTTCAGTAATCATAAATAAAATTCGTATGTTATCGCCTCGAAAAATTATAAACTTCGGTTTAAATAGTTTTATTTAAAAACATTCGCGAACAATAAAAACGTTTATGCTTCAAAAAATAAGATTTTTTTCGATAATATTTTTAAAACAGCATTTTTTTTTTATCAAAATCCGATATTTTATAAAAATAATTTTCTTGAATAATAGACGTTATTTTTATAATAAAATTTAATTAATATTATTTCAGAAGATGGCAACGATTACGCGTTACATAATATTACAAATTTAGTAAGCAACGTGTCGCTGTATAACGAAATAATCTTCAAAAATATTCGATTTGAAACGACTATATTAACGTTTGGCGCCTTAAAATATCGACGGAACGTCGTCGTGTTTGTATTTATTTTGTTTCAATTTTTTTTTTATATGGCAATCGTGAAACTCATTTTCATTTCAATACGTCATCGGTCTTGTACATATTATTATATTTTATTAAAGATTAAAATCAAATCGAATCAATTTAATTTCATTAGTTACACCGGTTTATTGTGTACGGTTTGACACGCGTCTGTTATAATTATCTTCAACCGTATTCGTTCGATATAAATCGTTAAAAGAATTCCGACAAGTAGTCCGCGAGTATCCATCCAACAACAATCGAGAAAATTTAGATTTACGTAAACGTTCTACGAATTGTATTCGTTTTAAATACTGTTCTAGAACGACAACAACAATAACGAAAACGTTACAACAAATTACGTTTTTCGTTACCCGTTCTTATTAAAATATATTATTTGAACGTTTGTTTTCACTAATTATATATATATATATATATATATATATTATTTCGTTGAAAAGTTATTAATACGTCTCGCTGAATTAATCTCAATTTTGTGACCAAATTAATTTTAATTAAAAACATATAACTTATATATATAAATAAATTGTAAAAGTTTAATATCGTTTTTGTTTCACAATTGTTCTACTTCTCAGCCACTAAGAGTGAAATACAATATCGATTGAACATGGTTCACGATTTATTCCTCACGATGCGTACAGTTTAAGTATATTATAATTACAAGTGGATTATGTAAAAACAACTCGTTCTACGTCTCGCTACATTCTACAAACATACACCGCGTACACGCAATGGCTGAACGTTTTCGTTTTATCATAGAGATATTTACTACTCGTGAAGTTCGTAATTTTTTTACGGCAAATTTAACAAAAACATTTTCGGTTTCGCGAACTTTACCTCATAAGTATTCTATATTGTTTCGTATACCGAAAACGCCGTAATATTGTTTATCGTTGTTTTCGAATACCAGAAATACGAACACGACATTGTACGTATTACTTGCAAAACACTGTTCAAACTTTGAACTCCCCCACCCCCCGGATTATTATTTCGATCTTCGTCTTCTCGGAATATTTAACTAAAAATAATTACGGAACGGTTCCTTCACAATAACGGACTACAGTTTCGACAACGTGGTTTCTCGGTAGATCCAATTTTCCGTCGGTGCATTATTGAAAGCTTTACGCGTTACCTAAACACATTATTCGGTGTAAAACTAAAACTCAATCACTTTGGAGAATTTAAATTTTAACGAAAAAACGATTTCTTGTCACTTTCCTCTTAAAGTATGACACGTTAGTTTTGTCGGTAAAGTAATATTTCCCGCAATAGTCATGTTAACGATAAAAAACAAAAATTTTGGTAGAAAATGTCGGTTTTGCATAGGACGTCGATTTTTCGTTTAAATATTTATATTATTTCCAAAAACAGCTATTTTAAATAATAACGTTATTTAATCCATAGTATACAACTCACCCATTAGTGTCTTCGAATATTTAAATTTTATTGTAATAATATTAGATAATAATCGTATTTAAACGAATACATTTGAATCATTGTCGTTTCTGAATAATTTTGTTATCGATTTAAAAAATTACACGCGTAATAAGTACATCGAAGTTGCGAGCATAAACTTTATGCTTATTTCGTTCAACTTGTTTTCATCTACGTTACTACTTTTTGCCTACAATGCAAAGTGTAACACATTCATTTAGACACCAACAATGTACGTAACGTATCACGGAAACGGTATACACGTAATTATTATATCGACAGGCTAAACGGCCAATTAAAATACGAAAACGGTCGTGTCAACATCTACGTTATGGGAAACGGTTACGAAACGTTTCGAACGTTGAAATCGATTTTTACGACGGTAACGGCGCGTTAAGTTAAAAAAATGTATGTTATCGTGGTTTTTGTTTGGCGTACGCGTGTAACTTCGAAATTTCGTCAAAAACGAAAATAGTCCGCCTTGGAAAAGAACACCTCAATTTAGTATTCAAACTTATTATCATATCATATTCACGCGTGGTTTCCGAAAAGAAATAAGATTTCCTTTTTTCCCACCGCTTCGTCGAACACTTTTTCGTACAGATTATATCCGTTGTACGTTGTGACGTTTGTCAATTCGACGTTTATTTTCACCCTCGTCGAGTATACAAACACACATACACAAACACACACACGCTTGGGCGCGCAACATTAGGCCGCTTCACATTATTTTGTCATTCAAATCGAACGGACGATACGGTTATCCGTGGACGATAACGGTATATGGATTTGACCAGGGGCAGTGTCGAATAAATCTCCAGTCCTCACCCGTGACCTCTATACATTTCAATGCATATTGTAATGTACACATTGAACGTCGTGTTTGTAAAGGATTTGGCACGTGGTCACTGGAAAGATGAAATGCTGTACTGGCCATAATTTTACCGCGCAAATACATCTAAAGGTATAAAATCCGACCGTTTATGTAGTATATATATAATGTATATAAATATACACAATGATGGGCGTTAACTAGTTAAAAAGTTCGGAATATAAGATAATTCGTGTTTTTTCACTTTTAATTTATAATAGTTAATTCGTTTCGTCGTTAACCGATTAAACTTAATTAGTATATTCGACTATACGTATAACGTTGTTTATACAAATAATCGCCATAATTATCCGATAACGCGTCGGCCACGAGCATTTTCGTCGCGGTTCCAAAAAATGCCTTCGTATTACGCGTACCATAAAACAATCGATCTTAGGAACATTACAAAATTTCATAACCAAACGGGTATTCCGTAAATTACGTCGAAAGGCGTAGAATAGATCGATTTATTTACACTTTGATTTTCGTAAAATTATTTTACTTTGAAATCTCGTGATTTTTATAATAAACGATTGATTTTTAACCTTCGTAACTGAGTTGACAACAGTCGTGAATATATATATCATTTTTCGGTACAATTTTAACCGTGGGTTGTATTATTATTTTAATTTAGCTTATTCTGGTTAATCGTTTTCGTTCATTTGCCCGTATTTTGTTACGAATTACACATTTGTTTTGTGCGAGTTGTAATTATTAACGAATTATCGATATTGAAAAAAAATATTAACGATATGTAACGATAAAACAAACGACTAGTGACTCCGATATAAAATATAGATCTTTTAACGAACGACGCTTGTTTTTCCGCTAGATAGTCTATTTGATTTCCAGCTTGGTCCCGGGCGAATTGTCCCATGCGCCCGGCAGGCAATCCAGCGGCAAAATAAACATCGTGTACGTTGGGCTTAACTTATCGCCTCTAAACGAATTATTATTAAAAATTATACGATTAAATCTTAACAATCCTTTAGAAATTTTCAAAGAAAATAACGTGCACCTGAAGTCTAAAATAAGATTTCCAAACGTAAAATACACGCTAGAAATTTTTAAAAAAGTTTTGCGCCTAAATTATGGAAAACCCCCGTAATTTAACGAATAAAACGTCTACGATGATAATATATGTCGGTTAATTAAAAAACTTCTTTTGAACACTACCAATTCTTTACATTTATTCAAAACTGAATTAATAATAACGCGCACGTAGATATTTAATTAAAATAATAACACGCCGTTTTTCGTACGTTGCGTCCACACAAACTTAAAAGCGACCCTGTAATAATTATAATTCAAAAGTCTCGCGTTAGTTTTTGAGCTAAACTAATATTCTACGAATACATATCTTATTAAAATTAAGGCTAATATACGTGGTCGAGAGACACAACGGCCATTCGTCGGGTTGTATAAATTATTCGCTCAGTTTTTACTTTATATTTATTACTCGCTTTCGTTTAATGTAAACATAATATTTCGTGTTTGGGTTTATTCTAATGTCATAACTCTGCCACTAAAATAAAAAGTGTCGTAAATGTAACAAATATGATATCGGTCTTTGGATAAGCGAAATACGCTTAAATCATCACCTACCAATGGTGTGAAATCTCCGAAAGAATTAAAGATGAAAAGACCTCGCAGTTACAAATAATATTCACCGTCTACGAAGATTTCTATTTACGTTTTTCATTTCATACAGCTTAACCGTTCATGAAACAGACTAATAATACTAATTTCGCCAAATATATACATATACATTTTATTTTAATCAAAATGCAAATTAATTTTAATTATAAAGATATTTAAATTTAATATTTCATTAAGATTAGTATAGTTATATAAACCGGATTTATAAATTATATACATATTATTTTATAACGTGTATAGCGCACACCATTATGTAAAACGAACGGCTTTTTGTAAAGACTCCAAATAAATCAAATTACGTTTTACCGCATGGTCCTATGTCCTATTTTTCGTATTATACGTTTATCGTGGCGGTTACATTTCATCTACAGGGTCGTCGACAAATGAAAAACATAACGGAAAAAAATCTACTGACGTCCCGTTCGAGTGTGTAATGATATGCGTGCATATCATAATTTAGTTTAGTTTATATAAAGAAATATATACTGTACACAATTATTGTTAAATTTATTAATAAAA
>JAIPRN010001055.1:0-55695 GCA_025469175.1 Geopemphigus sp. TES_GeoC_2020
TATTCTGTATATTTAAAAAGCCACCTTTTATCTTAATATATATTTTAGAATAATATGTCCCACTTTAAAGTATATTCTATACCATAGTTAATAAATAAGATTTAATACATTTCGTATTCCGATCTTATTATATTCTATTATGTGAAATAAAATCAATGCGATAATAACGCCCGTATGCTACATATGGTATTTGGTTCATACAATATACACTTCACAATAACGAAACAATAATTCATATGAATATCATTTTATTTTAGTTCAATTTAGACATTAAGTGGTCTGTGCAATACAGTGTTTTGGAAATCCAATCGTTATCTTATCGACATAAAATTAGTTTCATAATAATAAAAATTCTTAATTATAATGTAAAGAGTAATTATAATATACATTTTATTAAATGGTTACATTCTGTTGATTTAAATTGAACATTTCGTGTATCTCCTGCAAGCAATTTTCATTCAATTGGATGACGATGACCTAGTATTAATTTTGATATACTAACTATAGTTATACTATATTTTAAAATGGACACAGTACGTCCGTAAGATAAATGAAAATTAAATGATACGAATGAAAATCAATATTTTTCAAAATGGCTTATGCGTGATTTAGTAAATTCTATGACTTAGTACAATGGCGGTCGTTAACTAAATGTTATAAATTTCGTAGAATATTAATAAAGAATTATGGTCGAAGTTAATTTTGAAATTTATAACAAAGCATTGGCGTATTTAATTATTTAGAGTTAAACTTTTTCAAAGGTTTATGACGATCTTTAATATTTTACAATAATTTCGTGTTTTTTAAAATATACAAAATGGACCAAAATTGAATCAAGCCTAAAAAAATTTAGAATCGATTCAATTTAAATATAATTCAATTACTATCTCGACTGAGAGATATTGTTTTCGACGGACGCTGGTTTAAAATGTAGATTAAGTATGTATAATGGATACAATCATGGAAAACTGTAAGCAAATAATTGAAACTTATGTTCGTAATAAATACATCTTAATATTTTCGATAAATTAATTAAATAATATATTTGGTTGATCGTGCTTATATTATCTTTATGTGTAATATAATGATACGAGTTTAATTGCGTCAAAATTATTTACAAAACATTAAACATTTTAAGACGTACGTACGTAACGTAATATATTGAGTGACTACTATCAGTAGTATTTTAATGTACGTATTTTATCGTATCAATGAAGTTATGGCATATGGTTAGAAAATTTTGTTTTGCGAAAAATTGTCGTAAGACTTCATTTGCATAATGGCATATACTATTTTCATATATATCAGTATATTTTTCTACATAAAATATCACTTTATTTGTATTTTAAGTCATCGGATTTATTGTGACGACCGTATACTGCGTTGTAGAAGTAATCAGAACATCAACACGTAACGGCACTCTCATTTAAACATTACAATGTACACTATATACAAACACATCACTTCTCCGAACGATCCATTAGAAATATTTTTTATACACACGAAGAAGAAATATCTCTTGAAATAAACTCACTTTTAATTTAGTTTGGTGAATGGGTATTGATTTATAGCACTTTATTATATTGTCATTATCAAAATGAATATATTGATCATATTCCATGTCATAAATGATATCTATAAGATTAAATGCAACATAATTGAGGATAAAATTAGAGAATTATTAAAATGAATTAGTAGAGAAGTTCTAGTCTTCTTGAACCGTAAATATACATTTTAATATATTATTTTATCTGAATTATGTGAAGAATTAAACTATTAGCGTTATATTTCATATCATTAAAAACAGTTTTATGTTGAAATAATTAAATATATATATTTGTATTTGTTTGTAAATTATTAGGATAAAAGAACAAAGACCGGAAGAACTATTTAATAATCAGTTCGGGTTACATTTGTAATTTTTCAAATGTTTAGTAAATCTGACGATATGCCCTTTAATCTTTTATGGTGCCATTCTTTTTGCTTTTGAATATAAATAAGTACACAATATAAAACGTATAATAAGTACCAAGAAAAACACGAACACGAATTGTTCAAGAAATAAAAAAAAAAGAGCATTAGATATACGAATGAATATATTTTTCATTTTAAGCGTATTACACTTTTTTCCCATACCTTTTATTATTTCTTTGAATAAATGATTCCCCTTACATACATAGTTCACGCAACCGTGTGATAATTTTATCAATTGATCCAATTTGATAATAATACTTTGAAAATGATAACGTTTCAAATTTCGCGATCGTAATCTTAATTTTGAAAAAGCTTTTAAGAAATCACTAAATAAAAACCGTGAAGTTTATTATTGGTTATTTTGTGACGATTTAAAAAAACAGATAAGTCAACAGAAGTCTAAATATCCGCAAAAAGTTTTATATTGTTATGTAAATTGACTGAAAGTTGAACGCAGATGGTAAAAAATAAGTCGTTTTTCATGTAGTTTTGAAACATTTACGAAAACAAAAACCCGTTATATTCTGTATTTCTTTAACAAATTTGCAAATATAATGAAATTAATAAAAGCGTTGATAAAATTTGATAATGGGAATAGTTCAGACATGATTGATACACAAATTAATAATAAATGGACATATTAGGTTATAAATGTTTTAACGCTTGATGTTAAAAGTGAAAATGATAATAAAATTGTATTCCTTAAATCTATTTCCCCGTATTCTTCCAGAAACATTTAATAGCTATATATATGCTACAGTTGTTCCATATTGGTTACTCTTTATTATATTTTTAACAAAATATTATGACAATTACTTTTAGGGAATTGTATAAACTATTTTAAATATTATATTACTGTATAAAACATTAATATCAAAATCATTAGTTACATGTCTTAGTCATCAAACTAATTGTTTTACTTACACTCTTAAAGACATACGATACAATTGTAAACATATTATACAGATTAATAAATTACTACGGGTATTTTCAAATGTATTTATATCTACAGTTATTAATCTAATAACGTTTTGACAACATTACACATTCAAAGGTTTTTGCAGCCTTTTTAAAAGATATGTTAATTATTCGACGTCTCTTTTCGACTATCATCGTTCCTTTTTTAATTTTTTTGTACGTTTTGCCGTTTATTTTCCGTAATTCTGTTTGTTATTTAATAGTTTTAGATTTTTGCACTGACTTATCTAATTATACATATATATTAATTAAGCTCGATAAACTCGAATTCTACAAAGCAACTGTTGAATTTGTCGTGAGTTTGTAATATGAATGTTTGTTTGGCCCTTTGATTCGCAATTCATTTGATCTTCTTCTGTCTCCTATTTACGACTTTCTAAATAATTTGTATTCCAGGAATATTAATTTTGTTCTTAAATGTATATGCACACACACGTTAAAAATTGTTATTTATATCATCATTGTTATTTATATGACTGGCAAAGCAATTTTTTTAACTCTTGTATTTGCTTCAATATTATTATAAATTTTAAATTATTATCTTTCTTAAAAATTTTAATTTACAGTTTTTAACTTCTTTTTTTTAAATACATTAGGATGTACATTTGTTGTTTTTTTATGCGTTATTTATAATTTTTCGTTTTTTTAAAAACTGTCATCCGCTTTTCTTATCACATTTATAGTAAGGAATTGTATCAATATTTTTGTGATAGGAAATAGTGTTAGTTAGGAATATGTAAATATTTTATTGTAAGTGATCGACTTTTTAGATTAGATATACTTAATTTTCTTTTAATTTAAACGTCCAAAAGTGGAAATTATTTACTCCGTACTCAATCTTGACATATATGCTATAGTATGTGTTATTAAAGTCTTCAACAAAAAATATCATTGTGAAGTAGAAAGAAAAAATTGGTTGAAATGTTTTTATTTTTGTTAAGATGGTTGTCAATAAAGAATTATTGTTTTCACATTTACTAACACGATAAGTGATTGTTTACAATGTACGAAAACAATGTATTAATACGTGTATGTTATAAAGAAAATATATTATATTTACATATGTTAACTAATAACAATTAGATAACTTAAGTTATTTAGTATTATTATTATAATAAACTTAATTAACTTATAATTAAGTTATTTCAACGGATGATATAATATGCTTAAAAAATTTTAACTTAAATTAAGTTTCAAAATATAATTTTTTTTTTAATACTTATATAGGATTATATGGAATTTACCATTTTTCTTATACGTAGTCGCATTGTGAGGAATATTTACATTTTATTTCCCGATTATCAAAACAATTTCGACGTATTTATTATATTATGATATATAGGTACTATGTTAATAATATTTCACGAAATAAAATATCACTTATAGAAGTTTACAAAAGTTTATTTTTTATTCATATTTATTTTGTGCATAATAAATACAAATATATATATATATATATATTTTAATAATGAATAACTAATTTGAAATCTAAAGTCATAACATAACATTTGCCAATTCAATCAATTGGAGACATTTAGTATTATTCTTTTTCAATTAAACTTCGTCTATTTTCAGATATTACTTTATTGAGTTAATTTAGGTTAGATTCTAAATTTATTATTATAAAACAAACTTATTATTATTATTATTGTATTAGATGTCAAATTAGGTATTATGTATTGATAAATGAATTTTAACAAATGTTTAAATATACAACAATAATAATGTTGATAAAACTTAAAATCGATTCTTTTAAAAAAATTTTACATTTTTCATTATTTTTTAGATAGATAATTCTAATACGAAAATATATTATTTTTCCTATTTATTTAATGGTGATAACGCAATAATATTAGATTTTGATAATTAAATTATCGGGCGACAATAATATGGAAATTTGGCAAAACCTAGTCTGTATTTTATTTGTTTAAATAAGAACGTCCACTAAAAAACATTAAGTTTTATGATGCCCTACATAAAAAATACATTTATTGCGCTTATATACAAAACAAAAATGATAGCCAATTACGTGTATTGCTTTAATCGGCTCAAATTAATTATTTTGAGAGAAATATTTTAATATTTTATTATTTTCAATCGATTTTTAATCATTTATTTGAATTAATGATATTCATATATCGTTATGATGGAAAACCGAAATTGTACATAACTCCTAGTTTATAATGAATACAGGAACATTGCAATTACATTGATTTTATATAACGCAATATTATTTTTTATTCAATTTTAATTATTCTATATTCGTCTACTCGATGATTTTTATAATATTTAATTAAATCGATTATTAAACCTCTTATCATTGTCACGCCATTATATTACGAGTACATACTAAATTATTGTTATTCCATTTTGTTAAAAATCGCTAATAAACAATTTATTCGTTTTTATATTTTTTTAAATAAAATGCTGAAATTAGTTTTACTCCAATAGGAAGTAACGGAGATATGAAGTTGTTGAATAAATTATGAAATTTTATTAAAAACTATAATTAGGTTTCCACCAGGCAGCGCTTCTATGAAAATTATATCTTTTTAAATAGCACTTTACATTATTAATATAAACTCTTCGCATTATGGGTGTGCCTAGGAAACAAACGTTTCGAGAGTTTAATTTTGCATAGTAACACTTCGGTTGCTAAATTTACTACAATTTTAAATATAAAAAAAGTACAATATGGCATACGAGTAATAATAGTAAACCGCGTTTATTCTCCCATAAAATCCACAATAAATAATAAAAAAATCTCTCTTTATACGGACATTTGTTTTGAAAAATATCATTCCTAATGATTTTTTAATATTTGAAGTTATGATAAAATAAATATACTTAAGAAAAGTGTGAATTATTTTATATTTCGGAGTTTAGCTAAAAACGTATTAGAATTATAACAGTGTATTTTATTTTATTGTTTTCTTTTTCGTGAACAGTTTTTCGTATAAAACGAGAACTCGGATAATCTTGACATGCATCACGTTCTAATCACACATTGTATCTAGTTGGTACTTTATTTGACACATTTTTTATAATTTCTCAATATTTTCTCTAAACGTAATTTAAAACAAACCACGTCACTAGATTGTTCTGTAAATTTCCTTAAAAATGTGAGTGCAGCTTTTGCTTGTTTTACTGGAAACCAAGGTTTTATAAAACATAAACACATAGTTCTTCGTCTACGTTTAGGAGTGCCACGAACGGAATCAGTTATGTCATCGTATGTCAAAATAATATAAATCGTAACGCTTTCATCAACAAAATTTTCAAATAGTTCTTCCATGATTCCATTATAATTTGTTATTAGAGTCCATTTACATACTTTCACAGCAAAATGTTAAAAGAAAGTAATACAATTTTTTTTTAATTTCCAAGCCATCCTTTACTGGTTTTGAATTTATGGTAGCCTAATGATTTTCCTAATATTTCTGATTTCTCTCTAGGAATAAGATTACTAACATTGGCATCTCTGTGTTGTTTAAACCTCTTAACTAAAAAATTTCTTCTATGTCTAAAAATTTACGGTCTCTCTTCCTCTTTCGATCTGCCTATAAGTTCAATTAAATTTACTTTTAATTTTTTATTATAGTAAATAGTGTGCTTGGTGGTATAAAAAATTCCTAAGCAACATTCTTCTTTATACTGTTATGAACAGTCCATTGATTTGAACAATTTTTAAATCGAATATTTGATGTTATACATTGTGTTAAATACGAGCGAATTTATATTCTTTTATTATTAATATTTTTAAAAGCAAAATTTATAGAAATATATGTTAGACATTAAAAAATTTGTTCCATTTTTAATATATTCATATATTAAAAATACGTATCCTACGCTATGATTATACGGAAATGATAATGTAATAATATTTAATATTATTTATTTAATAATAATTAATTATTTAAACCGTCGGGTTTATTAAATTTATATTTTCTAATAACTACAATGTAGATTTTACCGAAAACCATTATGATGCAACTTATGGTTTAAGTCATATTCAAAAAAATAAATAATAAAGCTTTGTTTTATAATGTTTAATTCATAACGGTGGATTGCAGTGACTATACACATTTGCATTCAGTAAATAGCCCAGAGCTTATACATTTTATATTCTAATGGTCCATTAGAGAGGTAAAACTATTTACTAAATTTATGATTCATTTCTTACTTAGCATTTCCTAACCACGGAAAAAAAGTATGCTATACTCCATACGCCACTAATGTAGTGATTATGATGATAATAATAATAACAATAATTTTAAACTGTCAGGTTTAATGAATAAATAAGACGATCGATCTTATTATGAAAAGTCATTTACATGCAATGTATGACCGATAATATTATTCATAAAAAATACTAAACAAATCTAGCAATCGCAATCAGAAAAAACTCAGCAGTTACATTTGATATAGTACAAAATATCAAAAAGTATTTCATACTTTATAGTATATAATTTATAATTACAATATAAAACTATTCGTGCCACTTTTATTTGAACAAATATATGCATCATCATGTCGTTTTATAATTATTACTTTTTTTGTAATTGTCAACCCATGTAAATACGAAATATTCGCATTAAAGGAATACGTCAATAGTAAGTATAACTTTAAAATAAATAAGTAAAGAAGTAACTAATTTTTAAGACTTCCATATGTAAATAAATAGACTTTCTATCTTGATAATAAAATAATTTTAATATAACGATGAAAACTATAAAAAAAACTTAAAAATTATTCGATTGCATTTTTTTTTAATTTAAAAAGTTCAAGCTTTTAGACGATTAACATATGGTTGGGCACTAATTAGTTCAGTTCGTTATTAATACAGTATATATTTGACAACAAACTAAGAACTATTTGTTAAATATTAAGTCTATAAATTAATAAATTTTATTATTATTTTTATTATACGTGTTATTTCAATTATTTTATAATATACATTTGTATATTATAAATGTATTAAATAAATTATATATTATATAATATATTTTTTATTACACGTTTTACAGGTTTTATTACTCGGTTGATATAAAGAATTAGTGTTTTATTTTTCATTTTTAACGTTTTTTTAACATTTAATTATATATTTGTTAATAATTGTAATATTCTTATGTTTTTTGTTATAACTATACCAAATTTGGTTTTTAACAAAATCATTCAACATTAAATATAAATTCTTGCATAATATATTTTTTTCCTTTCTATTGCGGCTTTCCAAGCTATTTGGGTTTGACCACTTTGATCTTCAAACTCCATTGACCCGATCTTACAGATCATCTATACACGCATACACACATACACACTCACATCAGTAGTCTTCATATCAAACTTAATCCCATTCAATCACTTCTTCTTAGGTCCTTTTCTTCTTTCTTCAATGTTCATTTCCATAACTGTTCTTACTACTTCTGAATCTTCTCTTCTCATAACATAACTAAACCATCTAAATCTAGACTCCCCCAATATATCTACAATACCTGCTATACCTATGCTTCCTCTTTCATATTCATTTCTTAACATATCTTCTCTTATCATCTCACTCATCCTTTTAAGCATTTTCATCTTGGCTACACTAATTATCTGCTCCATTTTCTTGTCCACCACCTAACACTCTAAACCATACATCATAGTTGGTCTCTTTACACTCTTATAGAATTTATTTTACAGCCTCATTCTAATTCTATTATCGCACAAGAAACCAGACACTTCTTTCCACTTGAACCACTTACACCTAATACTATGTTTCACATCCTTCTCAATCTCATCCATCCTATTGTACTAAGGACCTAAATACTTAAAACTTTCAACTTCCCTTACCTCGTCTACGATTATTTTCATTACATTACTTGTTTCATCTGCTTCTTCCCATTCATCAAACTCACACTTTATATACTGTGTCATACTTCTATTAACTTTTATGCCCTTTTTTTTCAGAGCTAATCTCTAAACACCTAGTCTTTAATTAACTTTTTTACCTTTTTCTACTACCAACACTATATCAACCGCAAATAACATACATCTTGGTACCTCCTTATGTTATATTTCTCTTGTAACTTCATTCAATACTACAGAATACAGGTAAGGACTTAAAGCTGATCCCTATTGCACGCCTACTCTTACATTAAAACCTTCTATTTCTCCACACATATTTTAACATAAGTAACACAGTCTTTTATGTATATCTTCTACTAAATATATATATACGTTTTTGGGATTCTTTTTTTCATTAAGGCCCACTTTAAAACTTCCCTCGACACTCAGTCATATGTTTTCTCTAAATCTATAATTCTGTAATCTGCAATTCTAACAAACTATATATATAATATTTAATAAATATATATTTTTGGGAGTCAATCATTTAAAATTATAAAATCCAATATATATTTCTCGTGTAATAAGTACTTAATAACATTAGTTATTATTTATTGCGAGACGGTAAAATGAAGAGGTACTGTGGTTGATATTATAAATTATCCTCTCCGAGTCTCTATCAAATAATTTAAGTAAAGTTGTTAAAAGTCTGATTTTATTAAGCTATAACTATCATTTAATATTTGTCAAATATAAATTTATTATTGTAAATAAAATATACGCGTATTTCAATTTCCACTAAACTAAGTACAATGAACATTTATGACCAAATTTTAACTAGTAATTTTTCGTAGAAATTAAAAGAGCGTTTTCGTTAATTAATATTATTTCTATAAATGATTCTTAATAAGAATATGGATAACTGTTCAAAAACCAACAGTTGTTTAAAGTATAAGGGAATGCGAGCAGTAAATTTTGAAAATGGTCTACGAACAACTCTCGAATGATTTAGTAGTTAATAAAAACACCTATGCAAAATGTGTTTAAAAGATTTGTAAACAATCTCTGATTCGTCTTATTAAAAAATAAAAATTACTTTTTACGAGTATACTCATAAATAACAGTAAAATAATTGAAATTCTTTGATTCACATTTTAAACGGCGAATATTTATTGTACGCGTTGTAAAAATAATCCTTAAAAGCCAAGAGGATACACATCATGTATCAATTACAGGCCATACCGTGGAATAAATTTTATTTTATCGATTTAGTATCGGAAATATCGATATCAATAATCGACCGTCAAATGGTACCTTTGTTCCATATTCAATCATACCCTAGCTACCATGAATGGAGACGTATTTTATTTAATAAAAAAAATTATTTTATAAACGGTGGAACCCCGATAATACGAGTTCTGTGAGTAATATTCTATAATCAGTATATAAAACATTGATAACAAAATTAAACAAACCATACATTCCAATATTCCTTTCAAAAACAAGATATAACGTTTAGGGCTGGACGAGTGCGGAATCACCGTAAACATTATCTAGATAAACGAAATATAACGAAGCATGGACTTAATTTAACGCGCAATGAAATGCCTTTGAATTGACAGGAAAAACGAATTACAAATTCAAAGGCGTCAATATTAAATGAGAAAATTATGGGTACACCACTACGGAAAACCGATATGTTTTTAAGGATGGTTGTCACGAAAGTTTCCAAGTCCGTAGTAAGCGATAGGAAACGTCGATAGAAAAGTGAAATATTTTCCAATTCGAAAATAAATAGTGTTAATATTATTTATTTATTCCTGCACAGCGTTCAATTCTAACAGTTTATTAACATTTCTTCAAAATATATTTTTACTATACATAAGGAAAAGAAAATTTTTTATCGCACAGCCGAACACGCGTTATTGATAGATTATTTAAATTATTCCCATTAAATAAACACTAAAACTCTTCTTGAAAACTAAATGATAGTTATAAATACGACAAGAGCACGTCCAAAAAGTAAGGTTACAAACGTGTTAAAAATGGATGAATACATATATATATATATATATATATATATATATATATAAGATGTGTCAAAACATGTTGTTATTTCTTTATATAATTGCCATTATATAGGTTATATATATTTATAAGATCAATACAGTTTTAATGCTAGGGGACTAGCCTTGAAATACTTTCTTCTTATACCTTTTGTTCCAACTCTCGAAACGATTTTTTGACAACTTCCTGAACATTTTCGTCATTTATGAATCGTCGCCTACTCAAAAACTCCTTCAATTTATTGAAAATAAGATAATCTGATGGTTCCAGGTTAGAAAATTAGAGTGGTATATCACTATATTCCAGTAGTCAAAAAGGCAATTTCTACAGTTGTGCCATAATCATTCACTATCATTCAAGGAAAACAAAGTCGAATTTTCTAAGAGGAACATCGTAGCATTTGTTTTTGGGACCGTAAAGGGATCTTATTAGTCGATTTTATGTCCCATGGGATCACCATCAATGCTGCAGGATACTGAAAAGGATAAAAAATGAAATTAAAAGACAAAAGGAAGGGATTGCTGACCCGTTGTGTATAATTTATTGGTGACAACCCCAGACCCAATGCCACCCGACTTACTCAAGAGCTGATTGTTTCATTTGGATAGGATACTGTAACTTAACTACACCACTCACCGGATCTTGTATCATCGAATTACCATTTTTTCAAAAAATTGAAATTTTTGGCCGGACAACAGTTTGAAAATGACCAGAAGATCCTGAAATTTGTAGAAAAATGGTTTCGAGAGAATACTAAAGCTATTCCCCAACTTCAGTAATATATCAACTTTAACGATGATTATGTATCGAAATAATGACTTGTTTCAAAATGTGTTATATAAATTTCGTTTAAATATAGGCATTTTTTCATTTTTTTATACGTGTCTTGTAACCGTCTTTTCTGAGCGTTCCTCATATTTTTGTTTTTTATAAAAAGTATTTGCTAAAAACACAACGTCCGGAATTTCTAACTATTGACTATTTAATGAGAATTATTTGTTCTATGAGTTTGCACGTCTTACTTTTATCTTAAAATCATACCCAACCACAAAATTGGAACCGATGAGTGTCTGTTATCGAATTACTCATATTTGCGGCATTCGTGTCGGAGATCACCGTGTCAGAAACTTAAAAATATACGAGCGCATCATCTATCTTGAATGAAAATACTTACGCGTTTACAAAAACGATCTAATTGCCCTTTTTCGTTGAAATTTGATCTCAATTTATCCGGCAATTTGTGTGATTTCTTCAGCAGATCGATGACCTAATAGTGCGCGTAATTATTCTGGTATACGGATCAACATAAGGGATCTAACCAACCCACCAACACTCGGAACATGTTCGAGTTGACTATGATTTTTGCACGTTCCGAAATATTGTCCAGGACCTTGGTCGCCTTTTTCATATGAAAACCGTCCGCCTCGTTTTGCGTAATCCGGTAGCTAAATTTAGAAAATGATTTAGAGCAACAGTAATTTTACTGAGTACGTTTTTTATGAACTCTTGTCTATTAATTTGCTTATCTTGAACGAACACTTGTAAATCGGACACTTCGGGTCGAATTTACATGGCGACAATTTACCGTTTCCCTTTTAATCACTCACCGCGGCTCTAACTAACAAGATTTTCATTTGCTTCGTTACATTAGAAACGCGTTTCACTTGGCTCATTATCTTACTACGGTTGTTATTTAAAAATGCAAGTATATTTCGCCATTTAAATACAACATATCCTTTTCTTCTCCTTTAAGTACGTAAGCTTTATATGATGAAAATATCGTCAATTGGATTATATGTATTGAAATCACGGTGTACAAGCTACGTAAACTTTTTTGTCATCGAAAACTTTCTGGACAAAGGAAAAGCTTAGTATTCTGTTTTTTATTGAGCGCCACAAATAAATTGTCCAAATAACGTTAGGTTAGGTTACTTTTTTGGCTGTCATATATGTTCATTCGAAACATTCGTACGTGTAAAATTAATGAATAAACTTTTTAATTTTTTCAGGCTTTTCCTGGGCGTTGTACGTATGCTTTAGGTGGCATTATTTTGGGCATGGCTTTTTTTAGACAGTATTTTTATACTGATGCGTTGGTTGACACAAATTCGTTCCAGCTATTGTATTTGTAATTTTTTTGCTGTGGGGGTTCTGGAAAAACTTCATTACCGGCAATCCAACGTATGACAACACACAGACAACAGCGTCGACTGAGTCCACACAATGCGAACACTTTTGTTCGTACAGCGACAAAGTCTAAAAGACTAGGTTTAAAATGTCTTCATATGTCTAAAATGGTCTAAGCAAAGAATGAAATATAATTGCTCTTTGAGTATAAATAAATCACAAGGATAAACTATGATTGGGTCTTGAACGTCCATGTTTTTCGCGTGAACAATTACATGTTACGGCGTGCTGAAAAATCATCGGAACTTGTTATTTACGCACCCGATAGGCTAACAATAAATATAGTTAATGATCTAGCGTTAAGAAGAATAAGAAAAAACATTTTATCAATATTTATATTCGTTAATGCCTGATGTATTAAACATTTTTTATTGAAATAAAATGTTCATAATATCAAATAGAAGCACGTATTTGAAACATATTTTATATATTATTAACCTATATTATCGCATAACTAATTGCAGGAAAACGTTAACCAGGTAAGGTAATATATATATTTATGGAAACCATATATTAGCAATTTCATCTTACACGTCAGTGTCTAACCGATCAAATATATACGATATGAATAATGAGTAAACTGTAAATAAACGAAATATGTTTTTGAAGCTTTGGAATGAACGCAGAACGTTTGAATACGTATACAATTAATCTTCTTCTAACTCATTGGTTTCAAAGTCAGTCGGTTAGCAATAAAACTGACAGTATTCCATTTTCGGTTGAAGTACGATTCGAATCTGTGAGCTTACTCTTTGTTTATTTATGTTGCGTTTTCTCTGCGGCAAACGTATATAGTTGATTGGAAAAAAGCACAGTAACACGAACGAAACAAAAATTGGAAATAAAGATAATAAATTTTACAGTATGTCAAACGTTTTGTTTTATATAGCGCGTCGGTAAATTTAATTGTGGGAAGTACATTTAAAAAGTATGATTTATTAGGCGTGAAATACGTGTTTGATTCCAGGGAGAATTTATATAGACGCACGATTCGCGAGTAGTTTGAATTTCGAATGAACTTGTTCGTTTCGATCATCTATTTAAATGTTTGTCGATTATTGAAGCGTAAATATCGTACACATAATAGTTGAATTAACTTGCGTTATGCTTCGATAATTTTAAAATTTCGGCTGCTAACGAAATATCTAATACGCTTTCTCGTATGAACAAATTTATTATAACCTAGAGATATTAATGATATATTGTGCGTTCGAACAACATTGAAAAGCGTGTAGCGTGTTATACTTTCAATGCTAATGGCCACTTAGTCGGTTTGCCAGTATTCGTTTACTTTTGTTTGTAATAAAATATTTGACAAACTCGTAAAGAAAACGTTATCCTGTAGACTTTTATTTTCTATTAATAAACGTACACTATTTTCGTTCGTTTATATCGTATAACAACTATTATCGAAATAGAAGAAAATAATACATCTTAATCATGTATAGGATTATTTGATTTAGGGAATATCTAGGACACAACGAGGTTTCTTATTATATATATATATATATTTTGTACTATATACATGAAAATGTCTCTATGTTTAGAAACTGGTATTCTAATTGCATGCATAGTTAGGACTATCTAACAAATATTTATATCATGTCGTTGTTTAATTGAAAAAATACAAAATGTCTATTATTTCAACCGTAAAATAGGTATATCTAAACTTTTATGAATAGGCATATATATATTACAACACTATGTAAAAAAGAATATCTGACCATTAAAATTATACGTTAGTTGTAATTTTAATTTTCGATTAAACTGTCATTATTGGAAATACGCATCATACAATTTAGTATCGTTATATTTTATTATTGTGTAGTCGATACTTATGAAAGTCTTTGATTATACCCGACGATATGAACTATACAATTTGTTCTCTAATCGTTTTTAATTGAATGTAATACATCGAAAACCCAAATTCATTTTGATCGATAAAGCTATTGTTAAGAAATATTTTTGAGAATCCAAGCACATCATATAGTTTATCATTTCGTTGTTTTTCAACGATATAAATTTTTCCAGAAAACGTTTCCCGTAAATTTTACCGCTTTTCTTTTTTTGAAATTTTTAAGTACCTAATAATGATCGCTCATAGAGTAAATGAACTACTAAACATTCTATACATATTCGAAAAATCTTTTTCTTATTGAATATACGCCGAATGAAATTATATCATTTATTATTTGTATAATTGGTATTTTACGAGTTTTAACTTAAGAACAGATTTCGTTACAATTTAAAATATTAACGGAAAAGACACGTGGTCTAATATAATTTGTACATATATTAAACCTGGCTATGAAAAAATAGTTGTTATATTAATATGATTCATACATATATTATATAATAAATAGTATAAATAATGTTATCAATTAAAATATTCGTCAAATTCGAATTTATATTTTTAAACGTTATTTACCGAATGATTTGTTAAAATGTTACTTAATGAAATAAATAGAATAATAAAAATATTCGGTTACATTTTCACTACACATATCGTGTCTAATATATACACCATGAAGCGATTTATATATTTAAATTATACGTTGTTTATAATAGTGTTTATCTAAAATATATCATATCAGTAAATCGACTTAATTTCTAATTGTTAAATTATTTTTTTATGTTTATATTGTAAATGTCAAAACCACAGTGTTGTAAATTAAAAAAAATGAGATGTTCATTTTTTTTGCGAATAATTGAAGATAGTTAAATCGATTCATTAAGATGTGTTGAAGTTTTAATACGTTTGAATAATTCGTATGGCACTATTTCGAATGTTTGATTTTACGTGTTAATAATTTATTGAATATTTTTGTAACAAAAATTTTTATGTATCTTACACTTATTACATAAATATGATCAATTTAAAAATTTTCTCAATTTTAATAATAATTAACGAAATTTATTTATTAATTTTAAAATTGTTTCGTGATAGATTTATTATAAATGTTTTAATAAACGAATATACACATATTGAATACTGAAACGGTTGTATAGGGTTTTTCAATAGGGATGCTCGATCTTTGATCGGTTATATCGGGAATGTCGTTAATGCCTTATCTGTTTAATGTATTGTAAATTGTTCAGTACTGTATGGCAAATCACCATGAACGTTAATAGTATTGAACAACGTATGCGTATAATTAAATTGTATTATCAAATTCAATGCTCCGTTAGAGAAACAATTCGGGCCTTACGTGATTTTTATCACGAGAAATGGACTGTCTTGGGTTTTTCCGTACACTATCACACACAGCAGCGATGTCTCAATGAACCTTGCATTTCGATGACGTATGGGTGTTAGCTGATGATTTATTGAACCGGTTGACTCGAATTTGGCTACTAAACGTCGAATAGTCGACTCAACAGGACGGTTGTGTCGAGGATAAAAATCACGTAACGCGCTCATTTTGATAATAAAATTTAATTATAGGCGCACGTTGTTTAGCACTATTACCGTTCATGGTGATTTTCTATACAGTACTGAACAATTCACAACACATAAGACAGATAAGGCATTAACGACATTCCCGAAATAACCGATCAAAGATCGAGAGTCCCTTTTGAAAAACCCTAAATTAGTGCAAACAATTCCAAATATCTTATACATCATCTTAAAAGAATTATTTTTCTATCTTTTTAACGAAAAAAAAAAAAAATCTGTTTGATCGATTTAAAATTTCAACTAAATTTTTTCAAATAATGTAATATTTTTAACGAAGAAGTTTTAATTAAATTTAAATTTAATAAATAAAAATAACGAAATTGTTTTAAACGTTTTCAATTTTAGCTATAAACAATGTCAGTGTATTTGATTACAGGTCATAGTGCTTATGTTGTCGAATACAATGTGTTTTTAAATAAAATAATCACATACGTTTTTTTTTAACTAACAGTCGTGTTCTTATATCCATTTTTAGTTTATTTAATCTTTCATATATAAAACTTGTATTCATAAACTATCGTCAATTTAGTATGCAAGTGGTAAAAATATATGAAGTGAACTGAATTACGGTTTTTGAACAAACTTAACATTACTATCCATGATTAAAGGATAATTTCATTGAAACATACTATATATTTATGTATCAGTTATCTACATTAAATGTATATAATTTATATTTATATTACTTAAGAAACCCGCCAGTTTTAATACATACATCATTATCGAGACACATATTTGTATGTGTATATTATTGTATATATTATATATATTGGTATATACCAATTATAATTAAAACGTTTTGCGAAAGGATTCATATCTCTGAAAACAATTATTTTGATTATAAATGAATTTCGAAACATTGTTTCCAGAATTTTTAGTAAAAAATATATTATAATACTACATTTTATTACGTTGTGGACAATTTTAAGATTTAATTGTAAACAATAATTCTTTCTTACAAATTTACTATCTACAACTTTTATTTAAAATATTCTATTTATAGGGATATGTATGATATACCCATTTGTAAAAAAACATAACGTGTACTTACGATAATTGGCTTTTTTATATTGTTGTTTATGAATTTATTTCGATTAATAAACCTTTCCAAATTAAAAATAATGATGAATATAAAAAAAATATTTATAAAACAGAAATATATTAAAAAACGAATGAACAATATCGTTTGATATTTTTATAATTGACAGTAAAAATGTTTATTTTATAATAGGGGTAAATTATTATAAAAGAATATATTTTTTAGTTATTCATTTGTGTTATCCCTTATTTATTAGGTATTTTTCTTGTAACTTCTTATATGTGTTGTTCTACAAACATATATCTTTATGTACAGCTCATTATGAAATGACTAGTAAATCGAAATATTTGCAAAACAATGTTGGACTACTCTATATAATAATTCTTTAACTAAACTTTAATTAATCTATAGACAACGTGAAAAATCTTATACTTGAATTATTAGCGGAAATCCATCATAACGAATAACTCTTGTAACAAATATCACACTTCGGTGATTGAATACTAGTGTATTTATAAAGCTATTTTCTCTATATTTTTATATGGATCTATCACAATCAATACGGATAAAATAATGTGTCAAAATCAATTTATGCTCTGATACTCCATTAATGATGGGTTTATTAAATTTGTCTTTCATATTTTTTAAATATATAAAGATAAATTACAATATGCTGAAGAAAAGGAAAACTTTAAAAAAGAGAAATACCGTGTAAAATATGCTTATTAAAAACAAAGAAAACCGGAAATTTTTCGAATTGAACACAATAGATAATATTTCTTACCAATTTAACATATTAAAAATAACATAACGTATATTGGGATTCATCGTATTGTTTGTCGGTACCAACAATAGTTTTTAGTTTTGCGAATAGATTTTTTCGTTTAATGTGTATATTATAATAAGAAATATTCTCAAAATTTATTGGTAAACATGAGCACTGCGAATACCAATTACTTCATAATAATATAAGCATAACCATGGAGGAACTAAGGAGGCTTCAGTTATACACCTCCTGAAATGTTTATTTTTATGGTCTATTCGTGGGTCAGAATTAACTCGGTGACGTCTTTACTCAAAAACTAAAACCAAACCGAAAAATATATCTAAATACGACACTGCGTATAAGTATTTCGTGAAACAGGCACTTTCGAGTAATTCGCGCGAGACGAATTTTGTAAAGTCTACTAGATAAAATAAACTTTTTTACATTAAAACATTAAACATAATATTAAAACGAAAACATTTCGTTATGTACCGTTGCTATGATATGTAAGCACATCATAGTTGCAATAATATTCAACGTCATTAATTTATATATTAATTCTTGCATAAAAATTTTACATCACAAATATTAAATGGTTTATTTTTAATAAAAACTGTTTGACGTTTAATCGTTTCAGAATACCGATCATATTATCGAAGCATAACGAATTGTATATATATATATATATATATATATACAGATAAATCGTGTTTACAACATGTAAATAAACTTATAAAAAATATCATAAAGAATGCGCAATCACACACGAGAATTGACGAACCTCTAGGATAGGGTTACATAACAAATAAAAAGGATATAAGTTGGAAGGTTGAAATAATCTCACGAATTCCTTTATTCAACTTAAATATAAACAATTTTATTGATACCAATTACATTGTAAATACAAACGTTATATCAACGTGAAGACCAAATGCGCCGAGTTCTATAGTGAAATGTCCCTGATTAACTGGATTAACCACCACCATGATCCGACCTCGCAGATGTCACATAATACAAAAATTACACCTTTAGGTCCTTGAGATGGTTTTGTCTCTTTGTCAGTGTGTGCACACTCCGGCTACGAGCGGCAAATCTCCATTCCAAGGAACAAGTACTGTCCGTCATAGGAATATTTCTGCGTATCAGCTCATTTTACGTTGTCGATTAAATCGAAGAAGCGAATTCGCCGACCCAAATTTTCGCTTTACTCAATCCTTTTGCCCAACCTGTTACGCCTTTAGACTAGAAATACCAAATACAGTCGTCTAGGTAAGTAATTATTACTATTCGTTTTATTTAATTACAATCGATAAATTCGATTATTTCACGTTACATATACATTTTCGACATAGTAATTAATTCCTAAATAGTTCTCGGACTCACCACCGCGAACTTAAATTGTAATAACTCGTTAAATAACAATCCCCAACCTTTTCTCACTTTTTTTCTGTTTTATTTTTTATTTATTTTTGAATTATTACACCGTCTATATTATATTCGTTCCCATTCTTAAGTTCTGTAAAGTACATAAAATCAAATTGTACGAAATATCAATCAAGCGACTGGTGCCGGTACACGAATATTAGTGGGAAATTATAGAAAACGAAAAAAGCGAACGAATGTATTTATAATAAACTGTTATTGTAATTGACTATTATCAACCAAACATTTCGATTAAATAACGTTCCACGCATGAATGATGTGATGAATAACTTGTCTAAAGTATATACGAATTTATATTCTTCGATATGTTTTTATCACGCAAAAAACAGTTCTAGCGCACACACCACGACTATAATCTCCAATTTTGCGGTTTTTAAAATGACAATAGTAGCATAATAAAGAGTTTCATTTAAAGTTGTTATATTCTAACTCGTCTGTACCGTCGAAGAAGTAACATTTTTTTCCAGAACATTTTTAATATATTGTCGTAAACTCTAGTCAGTCGTTAAATACGTATTGTGTTATTTTTTGAATAGAAAAGTCGTATCGTAAACCCAGCATTTATAGTGTCAACCGAATAAATTAATTATAAGTTATACGATGAAACATAAAAGAGCAGAGCATATGACGGTATGTATTTGAGTATTGAGATATAAAATTTTTTATATATTACGTAATATATTTAATAATAATAATGATAAATACATTAAATTCGTGAATATAAAAGTTTACTTTACTTCTGTAATTATTAAAAAAAATATGACGTTTATACTTTGCTTTTTATGGACTCAAAATGTCAATTCTTCAAACGCCGATGAAAATAAATAAACGAACTTTGAACGTAGTAGTTTGACATTATCAAAAGCGAAACATAGAATAGCTTTACCATCTGTGATTGTCATTTAAAATATTAAAACAGTTTTGTATGCTATTAATCCACCCGAATGGTGGTTAATAGATATTTAAGAGCATAACGTCATATTTTCTTGGATGTATCATTTGTATTGTTATCAAATATATATTTTGAGAAACGATGTGATATATTTAAAATTGTTAAACAAGTTCACTCGGTTTTTTAAACATATCGAATTATCGAAAATATAAACGAAATGAACTTAATTTATTTCATCAATTTCGGAGGTTAAAAATTAAAAAGTATAACTCTATCTAATTAAATGTTTAAAATAATAAAATCAACATTTATAAACTATAAAAACAACGTGAATCGTGAAACAAGGTTTATAATTGTCTTGTACATTTGTAAACACAAAAATGTTAATGTTATATTGAAATGTACACTTTAAATTTAAAAGAAAAGTAACTTTGATATCAAATTAAAAATTATTTTTTTTATAAATTTTACGTGTTAAATAACTTAATTAAAATTAATTAAAACTGAACGTTAATTAACTCGTTAAAGCCCAGGGTTGTATATGACAACTGACCAAATGCACAGTTTGTTATACAGTTTCAAATATCAAATATTTTCATTGATTATCACAACTTTTTAGTGTAAAATAGAGCTAATTTCTTTATAACAAAAAAAGTTATAAAACATGTGAAACTATTTAAAATATTCAAAATTTTTTAAATAAATGCTAGTAAGTTACAAAATTGAATCAATTAATACATTAAGCTATAATAGCAGAAAATATGCTGTCCTCTATTCTAAGAAGAAATTTGATTAAATTACTTAGTATTCTGGATTATTTCCTTAGTATAACGAGATTTTTATAAAAATTGTCATACCAATTTAATATTTGAAACAATATTATTCTGTATATTAAACGCGAAAATATTCGTATTATATTAAAAACAATTTTTATCGATTTTATATAACAATGATACAAGTTAAAATACTCAATCAATTTTAAATATCGAGAATTCAAAAAATTAAAAATTAAAATTGGTATTTAAAAATGTAATACAACCTTAAATAATATTATTAATCATTTTTCCGTTATATTAAATATTATTTATCAAATTTATACATGTGTTTTCATTGTTGAATTTATAAATATTCTTGCGACGCATTGCTTAATTAAATATATATATTTATATATAATTTAAGGTAAATAATAAATAATTTCGTTTTAAATTGACCAATAGAATAATTATTTTATAATCGAATATATCTGATAATATACACAAGCCATACAATTAACATTAAATTTTGATAATCTCGAAATATAGCTGGTGAAATTATATATAACAATACATATATGAATATATTCCGACGTCACGTATCATTGCACTCATTATACAGACTACAAAATCGATTAAATTCTCCCGTATTAGGATCACCGTATTTTGGCGAATATGCCGTCGGTGGTCGACACGATGAAGACGCATAAGGTACAATTTCTTATCAATATATATGCGAAGCGTCGTATGAATCCCAAATGACTGCGAGTACGTGTGCTGCTCTTAGCCAACGTAGTATATCGGCAGCCACGGAAACCCAGACAGGATCTTTTGTGCGTATAAAAGAGGAAATACGACCGTTCCTTCCTTTGTTCCGAAAAAAGTACGGAGTATGTGTCCTCGCGAGATTACACAGGTTTCATAAAATAGTGACTGAAATAAACTAGGTCAAAGATACCTAAATTATAAATTATGACTTTTATTATTATAACTACAGAACACGGAACTTTATGAGGACAACAAAATGTGCTCGTATGTGTACATTAAAAACCGTTTAATATGCGTTTATAAGGATATGTACTCCGCAATTCTGTAATTATTGGAAAATTTAACACTACACAAAAATATGAATTATCGTTTTTATTATTAAACTTTTTTTTAAATCATTTAACTAAAATTTTAGAATTAAGTATTTTCATTAAAAAAAAAAAATTCATCGATGAGTTTTGTATATTCTTTATTTGGAGTTTAAAAAATTATCAAATAAAAAAAATATGTATGTGTCGTATATGTAGAATATTATATTACGTCATTGTTTTTACCTAAATCCCAGGATCTATCAACTGAGCTATTAAATATGTACACAATATAAAACCTGGCCAGCTATTATAATAAATTCCTTATAAAAACAATACAGCTACACCGACGGTTTTCGTCAAAAAAAGTATACGCGTTTTTATTATTCAAATATATCGAATCAGATGATGTCGGTCGTTATAAATTCCTTATCGTTTTTGAACGATTCAAAATGTATACGACACTTTGGTGGAATATTACTCTTCGTTTTTAAATTATAATCGTTTAATTAATATAATATATTTTTCGATTTACGATGGTGAATTCATTAACGGTCTACAGTATATTCCAAGTTAAATTAATCCAATTTATGAAAATTTGTTAATTTTTTTCATTCGTATTAAACGTATCGACATCGCGTGGGTATTTGGTGTATAACGTATGTTCTCTTTAAGATTCAAAATATTTATGGAACGAAACCGGTCTACTGAAAATTGTAATAAACGCGATTACGGCCAGCTCGTCGAAATCAGGCGCGCCATAACATTTTCGATAAAATTCAACTCCTAGTTGAGATCAGTCAAAAAAAAAGTTAAATACTAGTTAAGTCCTGATTGTTATCAATGATTAATAAAATAGTAACGATCCTAAATGCACATATTATCAAACTATTATTATTATAATAATAATGATAATATATCGTTAATCGCCAGTCAATTTCGGGAAAACGTACAAATTTTAATTTATAATGTTCAATTAGCTCATAATTTTAATCAACTTTATGGCAAAGCAAAACTTGTTATCCATATTTGAGTTTTAGTTGGTCATTCATAGATAAATCGATAAAAATTGGAAAGAAAATTATTATTTTCATCACACCCTGTTTGTGTTGATCTTGTAAAACCTTGAGGCCCAACTTGTGTATTAATTAAAAGATGCTAGAACTCCGCTAATATAAAAAAGGGTGTTAACGATATAATAAGTCCAACAACAAGTCAGTTAACTCTTAACGCACATGTCTGGTGTCTCCGTAATCCGTCAATATTTTATCGAATCGTTATAAAAGACGACAATGAAAATCACCAATTAAACATAATGACAACGATAATTTTCGATAATAGTAAGAAAAAAGGTTATACCGACTACACTAAATGAAAATAAAAGAATTGCTCGTGTAAATAGAGTAATTCAAATTATATTTTCTTTTCTTCGTTAAACCGAAATGATTTCATAAGTTACTATACGAGTATTCAACAACTGATGAATTCGTTCAGTGGAGCGGAAACACCGAATTATCCATTAATTCGGCCGAGTAAGAAATAATCAATTTTCGTTAAAAATCATAACCGCGTACCACATATATTAAAGCGGACAATAGTAACAATGATTTAAATAAAAAGAATGAAAATATTAATTTGGAATTGCCAAAAAATACATCTTGAAATGTCGAAAAATATTCGTCTATGTTCCTCCATGGGATACGAAACGGGTAAATTAATAAATTAATTAACAAAGTTGATCGGTTGAGATCATTGTTTTCTTAAATTCCCACCAAGCAGATTAAAAATACAAATTATCCTACCGAAAGTTTACAAAAAGACCATTATCTAAAAGATCGCCAGCATTAAAGGTAATTACAGCCGAAATTGCCGGTCAACTCCCTAAGAAAACTAATATTAACCGAAACTTATATTTAGAACGCGATTATTCGCTTACCGCATTTATTTGCATTATTGTTTCTTATAGATCAATTAGTTTTATACTCTTTTTGTAATGGTATGTGAAAAACTCGTTCTGAAGTTAATTGTATAATTAAGTAAAATTAGATTGTTCTAGAATAACGGTTTGGCTTTCGTATAACATATTCGAGCGTTCATCAAATTCACTGTCCCTTCGACGAAATGTCATTAAGTTTGAAAAAGAAACTATACTGTTGAAATGTAACGTTCGATAATTCACAATTTTTCAATCGAATATATTTATCAATCCTTCAGATCAACCTACATCGGCTTTCATTTTAATTGAAAGAAATCTGATTAAATCCCTTTAAGGTAAACAAATCAAAGTGTATAAATTTAAATCTAAGTCAGATATTCAAATCTGATAACGAATATATGGTTCCTAAGATATATGTAAATGGTTGAAACTTCTACCCCTGGGTATTAGTCTTTAAGCCATTTGTACGCATACTATAGACCTTATTACTCTTATTATCTATATGAATCGGGAGGCAAAATGGGTTAAGTGATAAAAAATATAAAAAGAAGGTAGTTTTGCTTTTTTTTCTTGTTAAAAATTACAATGACAGTAGTTTTATAATTTTGATATCCTTTAAAAATAAAGTTTTTTAATTTCCCGTGAACGTATTTTCATGAAATTGTATTGTCTTTTACATGGAAAACGAAATGTTATTTATGGCGAATAGAAATTCGTGAGAATCTATTATATACTGAAAAATGTGTAACACTAAAAAACGGTACATGACAATATAATTTTTTAAAAATTCTTAAAATAAGTTTCGAAAAAATTGTTTAATACATTTTAGCGATTAATTAAAACCGAGTAAATAAATCAGAAAACGACAAAAAAGAGAATGAAAAACTAAAAATGAAAGAGATTGTTCACGATCTTAATTTATTCCAACCAACACGTATAAAACACGACGAAATAAATAAACGTGTTATACGTAATGAATCAAAATAACAGTTCCTCGAATGTGGATGCGAGATTTGCCGCGACGGAATCTTAAAGTATATAATGAATACCGTACGATTTCGTCTCACCGAATGACACGTGAACACTATTATACTATGTGCCGGTCATCGCCTTGGTTACGCAGGATACAATCTTAATTTTTACGGAGTTATGTCTTTTTGTTGTGAACAAAATATTTTACGTGACGGCATTTTAATGATCACAAGAATAAGGGCAACAATAATAATTGCGATAAGACGTCCAGCAATGATAATAGCATAGGTTTTTTATTTTTTAATATCATGGCAAATACGTTTGTTGTTGCACGAAGAAAAAAGTTAAATTCCCTTACTGACACGGAATTTCGTTTTCAATTTCGTTTTTAATTGTATTTCAAACGATCTTGCAATTATTTCTATTTAACGCGATTACACGTCGATTCGTTTTGTTATTCACATATTACGGTTAATTCATCTGACTATTTCGACATATATTTCTATATTTATACAGGTCTTTAACCTCGATTTTATTATTCACATAGTTTTGAACAACGGAAACTAACAATAACTAAACGTTTTTAAAATCAGGTTTCAAACGTGTTATTTTATTTTAAGCAGCTTATAAATATTTTCGGACTGGGCAACATTCGACCTTTTTTTACAATATTGAAAACTCGATCGACATTTATATGGCGCGGCGTTTCATACAGGCAATTCTCGGGCACGAGTGTTATGGGAATCCTTTGGTTTGTATGCATCATACAGGTATGTTACGATATAACTATAGCTGTTAAAAAGTAACGTATCATTTTTTTAGCGGTAATGCGAACGTCTGATTCACTTAGAAACGTTTTAAAAAAATGTATATTTTAACTACACTTTCATAACGAAATACGTCAGGAATTAGTTTTACTGATCTAAAAGTTTACTTATTTTGATACGATTAAAACCGACGTATTTTTTTTCAGCACATCGTTTATGAATACATAAAATTTTTCAACGTACGTACTTCTTTACAAAATGTACTCAAACATTCTTAAATATTTTTTGAACAACCACGAAATCCTTGTTTATAAGGTTATATGTAATATTTTACTTAGTAATTCTAGACTAAAAGTAGTTCCCTCGTTTTAAAATATATATATTTACATAAAAATTCACGTGTTAATAATTAATGTTTCGACAAATTTTAAAGCGAACTTAAAGTAATTAATTTCAAATCTAATATCGTTTTGTCAATTTACGACCTACGTACATTGATATACGTTTTATAAGTACAACTAATTCTTAACTACGAAAAAGGAAACCGCAGTTTTACAATTTAGCATAGCAAAATAAGTTAATTAAATAAAATTTTCAAAATAAAATTGCGGAAAACGTATTCTATTTGAATAATAACATTCTAAAATGCATTTTGGTGATAAAATTATTTAATTTAATTTTACATCAATAAATTGGTAACGTAATACTCGATTTATATATTAATATTTAAAATTTTCATGTTCTTTATTTTATGAAAAAAAATACAAATAATATGATAAATTAATATAATAAGAAAAAAAATTTTAGAACCAAACATCACACATATTATCATATATAATATTTTATGATTCATGGTGTTTTTCTAGTTTCTAATGAGACTGTGTTAACATTCGATGTTCTCTATGTCAATATTTCAAGCAAACTATTAAATTATGATAGGAGTATTTAACGTGTAACGAACCAAAGTTTTTCATTAAGATGTTCATAGAAAACAATTTATATACACGAGTTTATGTAAAAGTAAGAGTATACAAAAATAAATAATGTAGTAAAAAAAAAAATGTTTTTTATTTTAACTTACTCAAATATTTTTAATCATTATAATAATACATATGATATAAGCCTGTTATATAAATATTATATATGTATATTATTAAATAAACTGTTTTACTTTGAAATATATTCCAATTTATGTAATTGTAATTAAATATACGATTACACGAATAACTAACGAACTATAAGGAATTCGATTCATAAATATCAAAACCATGTATTGAAATTATGGTTAACAAAGAAAGTCGAATTTAATTTTTATAAAATTTGTATATATAGTTATAAACTTGCCTGTATTTGTGCTTATTCTGATTGTTTAGACATCATTTCATACGCCATCAAAATTTACCCGCAAAAAAAAATTTAAAAAATGATTACAATTAAATAACGTCAATGTCACAAATATTTGATTTTGAAAACGTTATATTCGTTGAAATAAATATTGCGGAGCCAAATGATTCGATAGTTAATAAAGAATGTGAACGTAGACATTACGGATCATTTAACGAAATATGGTTACGAAAGAAATGTATTATTTACAATGACGAATTTGCTTAAATTACGCGAAAAAATTGCATTTTTATTTTAATGTAAGTTCCATCGGTTCCGAGATAACTATACATTAATTCAATTAGGTCACACATTTGCCCAGCTATTCTGAAAGGGGAACGGCTGGTCGTATAATTGTAGCAAAAGCGCTGAGAGTAATGTATAGTCGTGTGAATGTGCAGATCGTAAAATCGTATTATCGCCATATAATAAATCTGGCATTAAAATATATCGACCTTTTTTTGTACGCGACAGATAAACGTGAAACTACGAATGACCGCTCGACTGTTTGTCATGAAGCTTATGTCGTCGACTTCTTTATCATCTTTGGATAAAAGTACCAATATCTTATCAGAATCGGGTAGATAAATACGAGAATTCCGGTATTCGCGATCATTCGTCAGAATCCACGATAACCGATTGTAACGATAAATATTTAACACCAATAGCCAATGGACCGTTTATCAACATTGATTTAACGCTGAAATGACACGAGCTAAACAATATCGTTAATTTGTCGCTCTAGAACGAGATTACTTCCGACGGTTTTATACCAATAATAATATTCGCCCATGGCGGCTCGGGTCAGCTATTTTATAGAATTACCATAACTCGGTATCAAAAAGTAGGCGACGAGTGCTATGGATGTCAATTCGATTTGGACAACCATTACGACACGAAAAAAACGGTATTAAAATATAATTGATTTCGTGGTATTAAAGGGAAAATGAAAATCATAATACCCACAAATGGATTTAATTCGTTTTTTCTTAAATAAAAATTATATTGCATTTACATTGATACCCGTAGGTTCATAATATGATATTATATTTCATTGATAATAGAACACAATTTCATATTACTTTTTTTATTTTATACGAGGTTGAAATTACCGTAATGCTGGAACAAGTAACTAAAAATCCTTCCTAAAAGCGCGCTAAATTTCTGGTTTCCGGACTTTATTTATCATTTACGGGTTATTAACTCTTCGTTAGGGGCGCGATATTTCATACCGTGGTTGGTCGCGCGGACTACAATAGTATCCCGATAATATTTATTGTTCTGTATCGTTCAAATTATTATTATTATTTTTTTAATATTATTTTTAGCGTTTACCTTAAAATATTAAAGAAAAAAAATACTACAACAATGTTTATTAATAGAAAACAAAATTAAAATTTTTGAGAAAACCAAAACTAAAAATGTTTAAAAACTACACAGCTACTGTTTAGCGATATATACACGTTATATAATCTAATAAGACAAATTTTAAATCTAATTGCATTGAGATAAGAAAAATGAAATCGTATTATCTTATATATATATTTAAAAAATACCTGTGTTGAAAATGAAATAAGGGAAAACATAATATTATCAATCGTATATTTATCATTTTTTTTATATTTTGTTAATTCCTTGATAATCGTTTGAACAAACGTAAAAGACACGCCCAACAATTACACGCCTACCTATTATAATTATACTCCTACTAAAACACGAAATATGGATGACATATACATATATATTTTGTCGTTGTCGATAATAATACGAGTCGACTCATGCGATAAGACTAAATATACATTCTAAAAATTGACTTCGATATTCAATATGGCCTGAAATTGGAACGTAAATAATCGGTGTCTGTGCTCACTAAAATTATAGTCCGTCAAAATAAATTTTAAAATTGTTATAATAAAGCGTTTGTCATTTGCCCAAAGCAGTTACACGATTATCGCGTTTGTTACATATGTATCAATTAGTCGAATACAACACAAGTGTACTTAAACATAAAACAATAAATAAATCGAGAAATACAAAAGAAATTATCGTTAGACGTATCAATACATATATATACGAATAATAACGCGATTCGTATGCGCGCGTTTAACTGATTCATTGCGAACGCCGAACGCCTGAGGACTAGCTAAATTGTTTCCTTTGAAAACGTATATAGATCGACGTTTGTGCGAATACTTCGAGGCACGCAGCCACGCGATACTTTAATGTATTTCGATATAAAAAATATTATCCTTACCGTCGAACATTCGGACGGGTAAATTGTTTCAGAGGGAATTCGTCAGCGTGGCACGAAAGCAATCGCGATCATTAATCTGTCGATCGATAACGCAAAACTGTAAGTGTTCACGTTTACGCGTACGTCTACGTAACCGAGAAAAACCCGTGTAATATTAGTGACTTTTATTATAATTACGTTGTTTCGTAGCCTATTGAATTGAACGCACCAGCAGGTATTACAATTTCATAACGTAACACGAATATCTGGTTGAAAATGCCAAATTCGAGTACACCCAATAATATCGAATGTTCCGCAGACAAAAATCGGTTTTTCGTTTTTGAGGAGTTTGGGCAGTTTTCTTATTGCTGTACGTGTGGCTATCAAATCTGTTAAGAACACGTCCTACGAAACGTAAAATTTCTCGGATATTACAAACACCGTGCGTCGGATACAACTGCGTGATGTTGAGCACTGTTGGCGCGTTCTTTGGACACCGTTACGTGTGTCGTTCATTCCAGGCGAACGGTCGTCGCCGTATTAATATCGTTTTACGTTACGCTTGTTTCGGGTCGTTACGAAATCGTGTCCATGGAGTGGTTCGTCCATGTCGTATCACGGCCGGAGCCAATAAGTTCATCGATTCATACGACGAACGGAATATTTAATGCAGGGGTGCGATTTCTACGAAACGTAACGTGCGTAGAAATCGACGCGGCCGCGATAGGCTACGAAATTCAGTCGGGCCGGTTTATTATTTCGCACGCCGTCGACAATCGAGAATTCGTTATGTTTGTTTCGTTTTCGTGTCCGTCGATAATGGCGAGCGTTTCGTTTTTAATTAATCGTACGAAATTTCGACTTGACCACGTTCACGTGGTCCCGCCATCGTTGTTACTTAAACGTTACGTTAACAAATTCGTTTAGTACCTAAATAGGCGTATTAAAGTCAACGCGCGGTATGCCCACAACGATATTGCGTCGACGTACTTACGTCGTCACGTGTGAACCGTGTGTGACCGACACATAACAGTACAAAATATTTACTGAAGTATACCGAAAGGAAATGGAATTACTGAAAATCCGCGTAATTTTGTTCATGAACTCGAACATAAATGTGCCGAGTAACGTCGGTAGCACGTGTTTACGTCATACGAGAATAAAACAATGTTCACTAAGATTTTATTGGACGTTAATATCAGAACGTTATGGCGTGTACCGCGTCGTTAATACGATAAATATATAAACACTTGTCGGAACTTCTCGTGACAATATTGTACCGTTAACGCGGGAAAGGAGTGCGAAATGTACAAAGCCCTACTGTGATTCTTCCCTTCGACGCGAAAACGGTTAGGTGTATTTTACGTTTTGGTTTTCGGTTTTTTTTTTCTTTTATTATTCACGCCGGTAACGTTTTTGTCCGACGACACATAATCAATACGATGTTCATACTGGAACAGCTGTTACGTGAGTGGGTGATTGTCGAACAGACACCGACCTATTGGACCACCAACAATCAGGAGGATTTCCCTAAAGGATGGTTATTAAGTGATCGGTTATACTGCAAAGTGATATATTTCGAATAGATCAATACTTACATTCTCAGATACGGCTAAGTACGGTCAATGGTAGGCATCGTAATCCGTCAACAACCCTTATGTACACTGCTATTACTCTTCAGTTCTCCAGTTAAACGACGCGTAATTTTTTATTCGTCATCATAATACGTAACAATAATAAATCAGTTGACCATCTACACTATTCCTTTCGTTAGTCTATTTCCCATAGTTATATCGTCATCGTCCCCGGAATAAATTGTTTTATTAAAATTATCTCGTTTCTGAAGTGACTTCACTTAAATTATTGATAAAGCAAACATTATATTCGAAAACGTTCATGCAGTATATTCGAATATACTTGATATAAAAATAGTAATAAAATATACGTTGATACTTTTTACTATGTATATTATAACGAAATTGCAATTTATTATACAACCATAAACCTATAAAAAAATATAATGCACGTGAATTTCAAAGCAGTAAATTATGTTAAATGTATAAAACGATTTATCTATTTTTTATATTTTAAAGTATTAAAGTATTAAAATATAATACAATATATATAATGTTATGGACAAGTTAAATTTTGTTATTATTTTTTATTACGGTCAACCCGTCAAATATATGGCTGTTGGTTCATATCATTTTAATAAAGGTAGATAATATTTATGAAATATTTAATTGATAATATATACGCTATGATATTCACTACGCAAATATTATCACAAAAACTAATAAAAAAATAATAATGACACGAGTTTTTAATTATGATCCATAAAATATTATTTTAATATAAACAAACAATTAAGGTGTATCCCTGAAAATTGTATTTGTAATTAATTAAATAATAAAAACTATAACTACGTTTGAATTCTATTTATTTTTTATCAATTCAATTGTCTATTAGATATCGACGCGTAATTTTTAAAATTAATGGATTTTTAATAACGTTATCCTAGTAACGTGTTAATTGTAGATAACGGAATTAAAGTATTTAACCATTTTCAGTATTAATTTGTATTAATATTTCCTGTAACATATATCTTATACCCATAAATTCTTCTTTTCGAGATTTATTTTTGTAAAAATATACGTTCAGGAAAATGATATATTTTTAAAAAATTTTCTTAGGCTTTTGAACAGTTTAATAATATATTTAGTCATGCAATAATGTAATGGTTTATTTTTATAATGATGTATTTGATTAAATATCGAATGAAAGAAAAGAGCCACCAATTATATGAAAAATGACTATAGAAATTTCTAATTTTCAGAAAAAGCATTATAGGATCTTTATAGTTTAATACTATAAATTCTAAAGTCAAGTCATGTTTTTATATGATATCGTCATTTTTTATCTGAATAATGTAATAATTAATATATATTTACATATCATACCTGTTAAGAAAGAAAATTATACGCGTTGTATAATATTTACACAAAATGATATGGAGAAATTCAGAAACTGTATTGGCGAATTGACAATTCGTTAAACAATTAAGAGGAAAGGATTGGTACCAACGTAAGAAAAACGCTTTTTTTTAATTATTAACTATTATTGAGCGTTCTTGTTTGTTATATTTGAAAAAATTTTCGTTTACAACAAATTCTTCTAATCTATAACTTATGTGAAATCCAGGTGTTCATAATCATGCGGTATAATATAACATTTCGTCAAAATTATTCCGTAACGTTACTTCGCATCGTATATTGTTATACAGTTTTTTTTATTTTTATTTTACCTCAACAGTTCGTCCACGTTACCACGAAAAACAACAATAACGGTCGTTTTCAATAACGTATTAATAACGGTATTACATTTTGAAGCGTTTCATTCAAACGAGCTTCTATAATGTAATATAGATCACACAACGACTACTTCAAGGTTCACGTACTCACGTGAATATGTTCGATTTTTTATCATGTTCAAACCTAGCATTTTCCTTATAATTTTCAATATAACAACAAATTGGGACAATATTAAATTCTCATTGAAAACAAAGTGTGAACGAAACAACACGATTGTGTATTTTTCTTTTAACCATACAAAATATAAAACGACTTGCTCACCAAAAAAGTAAAATACGTTTTTCTATACAAATTTTACGTTCTTACCGTCGCAAAAATAATTACGTTTTTTATTTCTATTTTTTTTTTTTGAAAATACGCAAATAATATGTTGGAACATAAATTGACACATCGTTAAATGTACAATTAATTATATCAATTCGTACTTAATAATCCAAATCGTGTCCAAAATTTATATAAATTGTTCGTATCATTCCAAATTTTTTACAGGTTTTTCATATAAGTGGCCGAACATTTGTTAAATCAAACGATTCGGCGCAGAAACATACGATGTTGTATTTATTTATTTTTATCGATCCTCCCTTTAATATTTTTTCGCGAATAATCGGTTCCCGTTTTATTTCTACGAATATAGCATAACATTTTTCGTTACTTTTTTATTTTTTCTTTTTCATAATATACGCCCAGAAAATTCCGTATTAAATCGTGACAGCTTCACGGGAAAACGTTACGTTAGGTAAATCCATTTGAACCCCCGACCACAAATACGCCGCGTTATATAATGCCGTGATAAGACGATCGTGTTTGCCACATACGAGCTAACACCCATAATACACACGTATGACAAACGCGCCGTCCCCGAAAATAATGTACGGTCCATTACCTGCGAGGTTGTTGTAATAAATAAACACAACCGCGGACGCGCCGCCGCCGGAGCGGCCGTCATTTTTCGTCCAAAATACCTGACCTACACGCTCCGTAATTAACGGTCACTGGTGAAACAAATTTACGATAATCACTGCTATATTTACACGGGTGAGGAACGAGGGCACACGCCATACTAAGCTCAGCTTTACACATGGTCCACTTATTATTTCACTTATCAGTAGGGTTTCCAACCGTCCCCGTTTTCTATGGACATTACGGATTTTCGGGTACCATCTGTACAGTTACACAGTTTTACACCTTTTGACCGGACGCCACCAAATATCCATGTACCATCGTGTCCCACTTACTAGATGTCGAAAAAAATTTAATTTCGGACAATACTTGTTTCGTACGGCACGAATAATTGTGCAGTATTCTATATGAAGTATAAATAATTTAAGAGGTCAATTGATTGGCATATTCAACAACTTGCTAATGTTGCACCAGTAATTAGCCTAATATAGCGACGTTTAATAAAAAAAAAAATAAATAAAAATATCTCGCGACGTAAACAATTTAATATCGCTTTACAGTAAGAGAACAAAATCGATTTTATAGATACAGAATTTTTTTCGATTCTCCGTTGAGTAAAAACTAGATTTATATTATGGTAACCGGCCATTAATATATTCATGGCCCGTTTTGAAATCGTATTTTCTTAATCGAGGGGAAATAATGCAAATAATTTTATTTGGTCTTTCGTATCTGACCGAAAAATGGATTTCATGATGATCAAGAACCGAGTTTGCATTTTCAGAATTCGTATGTAATGTATTTATTTTGAAATTAAAAGAAAATCTACCTGGAAACAACGTCATTGAAAAAATTCAGATCCGTGTTTAAAAACATACTAACTGAATTACGATGGTAATATGGAGAAAAAAATTATTTACTTTCTAACAAACAAATTAAAGTAAAATCGACTGTTTGAAAATTTTAAATTAAAAATTTAAATGTTGATGTTATATCTAATAAGATATTTGATATATTGTATTTGCATAATAACAATTCACATTTGTTAAGCAAAAATGCAACGCTGTATAACTTTAAAACCCGATTGTTATAAACAATGTGTTTACGTTTCGTGTAAGCAAAAAATTGAAATAAAAGCCGACGAATTATTTTCAGAAGTAGTTTATTCTCGATGACATTTAATATACACAAAAAAAACGACAACCGTTAACTTGAGAAAGATTTTTTTGAAAAGAAATGTTCGAAATCACTTGAAAATCGAATCATTTATTTATGCTACCCCGTTAACAAACACCTTTCTGGAACGTATTTCATTTTCGTTATTGCGAATCTTATGGAATAATAAAATAAACACCAACAGGACGTAATGACAAATTAATATTTACAAATAATTATGACAAATTTCAACTATAGAGATAAATATGTTAAGAATTTGGCGACTTTCTAGAACTAAAATTGGTCTAGTTTATAAAAGTTATAAAAGACGGAAAAAAAATACAACTTTAAATACCATTCCATTTATTTATTTATATAATGGTGAATTTTTTGTATATTTTTTTTTATTATTAAATGCGTTCGACTTATTATATAAAAACCATTTATTCCTATCGATTGTATACTTTATTATAAATTCGCGTAGTACTAAGCAAATAGCCTTTGTTGAAATAAAAGGTGGTCTTATATTCGGTTATTGAAATTGTAAAATTTACGAAACCCTAAGTTCTATCGCAATCGTAATTGTACAGATTATTATACTGAACAAACGATATAACCGAATAAAAAGAGTCTAAGGCTTTAAAAATCAAAAGCAGCCGCAAACTATTCAGCAACGGCCGAAGTGTAATCCGTAAATGTTCACTATACAAAAACACCACGCCCAATTAACATTGTCCTCTTCCAAATGATTTCGCCACAAAATATGCCGAAGTCCATCCGAAAAACTAAACAAAACTAATCTGAACATTAACCTAATCCATCGTCGTTTGCTTATTGCATTTATAGCAGTCACGATTATATTTTCGAACGAAAATTTAGTGACATGCGTGTATAATCGATAAATAAGGGAGCACGTATGCACACCAACGACTATTAATAAAACGCACATTGAAAGGTCAAATAAAAAGCAACTGTTAGCGTCAATAATAAATACACCATTGCCATTATTTTTATTAAAAATTGGTGTTCGATATTAATTATGAATGTAAAATAACGTTTGAAATTGCTATATATTTAGTCGGTAGTTTTGCTTTTTATCATTTTCTAGATTCTTTTTAGTTCCTATTTTACATATCTTCATGAAATTTATCTGAAGTAACTCGTGTTTTACATTTGTCAAAAGCTCAGTTACACGTTCATTAATTTTAATAACCATTTTTCTCCGACTATAAATATTTTACATTTTTACCAGTCTCGACTACACAAATTTTGAGTTACACTTGTAATCACAGAAATAATTTGAGGTTCATAGATTAATGCTTAAAGAAAATTATTCAATAAATAGTACCAATAATAGTCGATATTTTACAATTCAGGACTTCCCCTTCGATTTAAAAAATATATAAGACGCGAATTTTTGGCACAAAATTATTGTATTTTCAATCTTACGGGTTAAGTTGGTTAAACGTTTGAGTCCTAATTATTATCCTAAAAGGTATTAAAAAATCCTCAAACGGTGATCCAGTACTATTTTACGTAATACACCGTATAGTCTAATATTATTCCAAATACACATATCGTTCGAAGAAAACAAATGACAATAAAATAAAATAGTAATAAAATATCACAACAAACAATAAACATTCACGTCGTAAACCGTAAGTTATAAGTTATAAACATTACCAACCAAATAGCAAAGGATATAGGACAAATCAGATATACATCTAACAAAAAAAAACGTTATTATATTTATTATAGTATTACTTACACTTTAAAGTTGAGTAGCAAAAAACCATTAAATTTATTCATATATATACTTAAAAATACTATATTATATATAGTAACTTAAAACATATTTCCTCAGTTAGTTTATGTGTTTTTGATTTATATTTTTTTGTTTTCATCGGAGAAACGGTTTGGAGAGAAATATTCGTTTCAATAGGTTAAGTTTGTATTCATTTTGTTCAAAAAGTTTAAAAATGACCATAAGTTATCTTTTATTAATTGTTTTAGATTAATTGATAATTCATTATTAATTACAAAATGACAATTTGAAAAAAAATAAATGTTTGCTTCTTTCCTTACTTTTAACAATAAAATAACAATATAATAAAACTACTTCATTATTTACTATGCTATTAATTAATGTTTTCAATACATTTCGTACATAACTATAAAAATAAAATAATTTCAAAACACCATTTCTTTCCATCTTTATAGTTTTTGTTTTTATACAAAAAAGTACAGATTGAATAAAAAGTAAGAATAACTACCACTACGTTAACCATTTAGTTGTTTGTTTGTTTAATCAATAATATCATCTCCATAATGATGAAACACTCTTTGTAGATTTTATAACTATATCACAAAATATACGTACTCTCTACCCTGTAATCTGCTACAATACTATAGCTCCACCCATTCCGACCTCGTCCGTTTCAAAAATGATAGGATAACGTCGTTTACTCTAACAGTGACGATCTAAATTATTGCTTTTAAGTATATAGTAAATGTAAAATCTCCTCGAAAATAATATGTAATTATCAATAGCGAATATTAATTGGTTTTATAGTTACTATTTCCTATTTGCGTACTTAGTAAATCACTCGTTAATTTATGATTAATATATGAATTTCACTATAGTTAGTATAAAATTAAACTCGTGACATTTTTCGTCGTTGTATGTCTTATTTATATGAAACTTGGGGCATAAAAATTAACGATGAATATTAATAAATCTGGATAATATTAAAGTGGAGATAAAACCGATGACGTGGGCAAATTAATTTTGATACTATGGTAAACAGAAATTACAAAAAAATAATAAATAAATTATATAGAAAATATTTCGGGTTTTAGTAATTTCGATACAATATCTTCTGGAATTGCCAAATAAATAAACAATTGCGTTGAAAATATGTGTACTTACTGATTGGTCATAATAATATTTACTCCACAAGAATAATAACACACACGCACAAAAAAAGTGAAAATAAAAATATGTACGTATAGCTTTATAATAATCCCTTAAATGAAATATTCTCATAATATTGTTACGAACAAATTCTTTAGGTATTTGATATTTTCTTACTCATACGGGTGCTTTATACTCGTCTGAAATGATACTAATTAAAACATCTGTTTTCAAATGCGAGTATAAACTAAATGTCCGACCGATGCCGGTAGAAAAGTTTTCTGTTTCGTGAACTTCATAACCATAAGGGTTACTAACTGCATCGACATACGTTCTCACGACACACCAATTAAAGAACTACGATTATTTTCACCTAAACTTGTAAATTATTAAACATATATGTCACGCACCTAATGTCATATCGTGAAAAGATTAATTCGTTATTCGAATATATATATATCTACGTCTTCGTTTCAGATTCTAAGCAAAGTGTATCTCAATTGATTATTATTATTTTACGCGTTACTTTCCAGTAGAAAGTTGCTTCTTGTCGGACTTTCGTCCATTTTCTCGATAATTTTTGTTAGGCGTGACGAGTAAAGAGCGACGATATTTAAAATATTACAAATTAACCAGCCAACATTTGTGTTGGATACGTGCGATTTTCGTATTGAAAATTCAAACTGATTTAGCGCTAGTTATGATAATATAATAATATTAAAAATATTTCGAGTAATTAAAAAACTTTTATCTAAGGTTTTTTTTTAGTGAACGAAGACCGCGGCTGTTTTTTACTGTCCAATGAAGCAGACTGGGTATATATGATGGAACACACACTGCATTCACCGGCAATGGTTGGGATAATAAGAGAACGTTCGTTACATATATTCTTAGGAAAGTGTTGAGACCAGAAAAGGTAGAAAATTTCGTACGCTGTTCTCAACAGACTTTTTCCCTGACGACGCGGACCAGGCCGGATAGCATCTGGCAGAAGCGCATCACCAACGAGGGACATTTCTGGATATAGTGCGCGCCATACCAACGAGCTATGTAAACGACGAACGTTCCCAGCCACTGACAGTTATACAGTTTAAAAAAATTAGACGAATACCGTATTTCGAAAAACTTAACGGATAGCAAAATAATTATATCTAGTGATAACTGACATCATCGTAAAAATAAAAAAAATAACTCTTAACATAATTCGTAGAACTTCGCAAATATTATATGGGAAATAAAAGACGACTCGAGTATGTTTAGTGGTTCAAGTTTTTAGAAGAGACTCGCAAAATGATTCGTTGTTATGTATCATGTGTTTAACGAACAATCTCGGGGGAATTACTCAAACAAAGTTTTGGTTTGTCTTCCCCTCACCAGTCTATACCGGTATAACGAATGGTTACCGTATTTTCGACGTACAAAATTATTTGACCAACAACATCGCACTACATATAACATCACGGTCATTTTCCATTACAACATGTTTGTTTTATCCAACGAAAAACGTTCACGTTTGTCAAACCGTAACGGAAGATTTTGTACAATTGTAATTCCCTTAAACCCCAACTTAACGTATAATATGTGGCGAATAGGGCAAATATGTGCACAGTATACATTCAGTATAAAGCCAAAAATAGCGCGATATTTTAACCGAATTTCTATAGCGGTCCATTAAATGGGTTATTCAAATGAGTATTGTTATGTATTATACAAATTGAACTATTATAATGAAGAATACATCCATTAATCAATTAGCGCTCGTATCAAAAATTGTACAATAGTTACTACCTGTAATAATACGACTAAAAATCGGTAATTTCACGTTGTCTGAAACTGTTAGCACTCCATTATGCTTTGACCTAGTTTATATAAAACGCACTACATTTTACTAGAAAAACATGATATTTTATATACGGTCGCGAACTCCTTAAAAGGGTCGAAATCAATAAGCGATTCTGACGAGACGATACCAAGAAAAATTACGATTACACATACAATTATGTATAATATTGTCTATCATAAGACATTACATACTGGCATTTTTAATCCACACACTTCTGACAAAATAAAATTCAATACGATCGCCTACGCATAACGTAAATGTATTTAAAACAAATAGAAACAAATTAGTAAATATTATCTTACACGAGTTCGTGACATAATAGGAAAGTATATTTACCAACCTCTGATTAGAAAAGTTATTAAACTACGATCGTTATTGTAACGTAGAATATACGGTAATATTGATTGCGGCGGGTTATTTACGTTTTTCGTTCCGACGAATCGATTTTGGTAAGTGCTTTGAATTACTTTATAATCGGTCGTATTCTTTACCATTATGTGTTTCTTACGTGGGTTTTTATATAAGTATAATCTATTTTCTTTTCTTGTTGAAAACTTGGCCGTAATTAATTTATAAAAACCAATTAATCACCATCGTACTATTAAAGTATAATGTAAAAAACGAAATAATCCTTTTGGTCCACTAATATTTTATATTTATAAATTAAAAACAAAATCAACGGATTTATCACGATATCTAACAGATTTATGAATGGACAATTGAATTATGTATAAACGCAAGGTACAGTTAGTTCCGAAAAAGTTTTATTTAAATGTTTACGTTTCCTTATTAGATACGTCGTTTTTTTTTAAAAACTAAAACGTATTTAGAAACACCAATAATATAGCAATACAATTTTGTTATTACGTACGTCACACACCCCAAATTCTAAGTTTTTTTTTCTATTTGAAAATACCGTCGTTACACTTCACTTGTTAATCTAAACGAAACGAAGGATGCGTTTGATTTACGATGATTTATATTTTTTTGTCTGTGTTGAGTATCCGGATTATCTTTACGTGCGTTACTTTCCGGCAACAAATTGTTTCTGGTTGGTACTTGACTGATGTATCAAAGCAAACTACTTAACTTTGTACTACATTCACGTTCTATTTTCTCATGGACATAAAATAAAGCTAATCTTGTTTCATATTGAGAAACAAACCAGCTAATGCCGATACCGATACTTAAACTTTCAATATACATACGAGTGAGGCGATATTTACGGAGAACACGCCATAATACAATTTTCAATTATAGTTTGTTAATTATAAAACTATTCAATACGAAACCCGGCATATTATACTTCCGATAGAATTTCAATGAAATAATAATTCGATAAGTCAAGTTCGTATATATATATATATATATATATATATATATATATATATATATATTGTTATGATTTGATGATTTAAATACTAATTGTATGTATAAATTGACATTTTATGGAAACTGTAAACTATATTATTAATCGGGTTAAAATTCAATGTCTCGGTATATCAGCAATAAAAATACTTTCACGTATATTCTTTGATTAATTATCGGAATTATCAAAAAGTGCCGTTATTAAAAGTTTGATAAATCGACTATATATTCGTCAGTTATTCAAATGAATATATGAATACGACAAACAATTGCGTTCGATAGACCAATGTAACTTGTATATTTCTTGTATACGTGTACAAAGCTCAGTATTTTTTGCATTGTGGATTTATTATGTATTATATTATATTATATTTATTATATATTATTTATTATTATTATTATACAATTTATCCAATTGTCAATAGCGTGAAAAGCGTTTAAGAGTTTTATGAATTTTCGAAAACAATCGTTTTGAAGTTAATAATTAAAAGCTTATTTGCGAAATATTCGATAACGATTTTACGTGAGCAAAAGACGAAATACAATCATTTTATATTTATTGGTACATAACGAAAATCAACAAACACGTAATATAATATGCAATAATTTTTACAATATTATTTAACTATAAACGCCTCTTTCTGAAACTTATGACTATTTATACGAAGATTATTGAAAATCTTAATGAAATAAAAAGATCGCTACTATTACATTCGAGCGCTGGAAATTTCAATTTATAAATGTCATATGTGAGTACTACTGATGTGTTTTAATTTATACGAAAATAATCGTTTAAAATATGTGCGTAATAAAATTTAAGCAAATCGCGGCTTTATATAGATTTATAATAAGTTATAAATTTATAAAACGTATAAAGTTGATCTATTAAATTATATTCATATGAAATCTCATGTAACGAAACGATTGGATGTCAACCAAGAAATTGAAAACATTTCATATAACAACCGTTTTAAAATGACTTTTAAATTTTTTACATTCGAAATCACAAAAAAGTAAATTAAAATGTTCAAATATGTGAAACAAAAAATGTATAAATTTGTTATACAAAAAATTATTGTAAATACTTCGCCACTATCGGTTATTATTGCTCAGGTGTATTTTTATGCTACTCAAATATTTCAATTTATTCGTTCAATTTAATAATATTATATACCAATTACTTATAATATCGTTGTAATATAATTAAAAATAAAGCCGATACGCAGAAATTAAATTACGGGCGTCGTGTACCGGAAAAGCAAGAACTTGTAACGATGTATATTAACTACTTTTATTAAAAATATTTTCAATTAAAAAGGATTATTTTCAATTTTTAAATTATTTCGAAAAATTATTATATGTTTTTAATAATATCGTGTATAATTTATTTTGAAAAATAAATAATTTATTTTAAAAATTATTCGTCATTAATATCATGTATACCATAAATCTAGAAAAATAAAATGTTCAAACTAAAAGAAGAATTATAACTCAATTTTATAATATTACACTAAAGTACAATATTGGTGTGCAATATAAAAACGAAGTACTATCGTTTTCAATAATAATTTTAATAATTATGTCAATACTTTATTAAAATTATAAGATGAATTTAACTTAATAATTTTTTATAACTAGTCGGCTCTAGTCAAAATTTTGTAAACCTGAGTAAATTCAAAAAACGTCGAACTCAAAATTCTAGAAGAAGAAAATACTTAAGATGATAAAATATATATTGAAAAACACAAATTTCATGCAATAAATTTCGATAAACCCTGCTGTTTTGTTTTTACGGATAAATTGACATAAACAAATTTAGAATATTTGAATATATATATATAATTTAATAAAATGGTTTAATTTGTTTATAATTAACATTTTTATTATTATAAAAATATAAGGATTTAATGAATTGAAAAAGCGCGATATCACTAGGAAAAGCTCATATTTTGAATCTTAATAATTCGAAAGTAATATTAAACACAATGAATTTGTTAAAATTATGGCATAAAAAGTAAATAATTTTAACATTGCGTGAAAATTAAAAGTTTCGAGACAAAGTTGAAGATCAAGTGAAAATTTCATTATTATTATGTTAACACAACTAATTACAGTTACGAGTATACGGTATAATTAAACGTTTAAAGGGATAACAAATATGAATGTATCGATGCATTTTGTATAGAAATTATATCAAATAATCGTTTCTTTAGTTTCATAAAAAATAAATAATCATTACCTAGTGTGCATAAATATAACATAAGCGAATAATGCATGTTTTGTGTTTGAACAGAATTATTAAAATTCGAACGTTCGTTTTTCATTCGACAAGTTTATATTGATTTATAAAATCATATTAATAGCGAATATGAAAACCCGCAAGGAAATCGTCTCGAGTAAACATCTATGTGAACTTGCGTTTGGTTTATCGTTTAATTAGATTAATTAATGAGCATCTGAAGGAATGTAATCGTAATACACAATAAAATGAATTGTAAAGTTATGTTTAATATTACAAATACTTAGATATATTCGGTAAAATATTTTTATTGCTTATGGTGTAAAAAATTGTTCGTGACTTTGGTTGAAAAAGAGTTTAAATTATTTCCGAAATTTCTACAAATTGCTTATCGTTAATTTATAACCACCATTCTGTCGCGGTTCATATATAATTATTTTTAGGAAATATCCGATATATTATAGAGCACTCTAGTAAAATATCCAAATATGTTTTTCATTGTCGGTATGGTATATAGAATTTGAACACGATTTTGACAAAGTAATTTATAAAGGTCTTATCGAATATAAATATATTATTTGTATTGTAAATCGACCGATAAATTTAGGTTTTTCATTTTCAAAGTGGCTTCAAGTGTTTGTGTACATCAAAGCGAATATGTCATTTAGAGAAAGAAAAATGATCTATCACAATTACGAATACAGGAAAATTCGTTTACGGTTTGATGTATGGAAACAAGAGTTTTGAAGAAGGTTATTGCCGAAACATATTTTAATTAAATAATTATTACGATGTTAACGACGTTTGATTAAATATCGGTTTTTGTTCAGGACGTCCCAAGTTTATTTTGTGCATGATGATTCGTTGACGGCCTTCAAAACACGGTCGTTTTAATTTTAGTACAATTATAAGGAATGAAGTTTGAAGATTTACTGGAGAATATTGATCTACAGTTTTAATCGTAAGAAGCCGTCTCTTTGTCACAAAATTTTTTTAGCGTATTTGCAGTAAAATAAGTGGAAAGAGTTCATATTATCATCACGACATTAAACGCATCTCCAAATGAAAGAATTGTTGACAGAATGCGCAATTTTAAGCGCATTGTATAATCGATAAATTTATTGCGTGAATGAAACTCCCCAAAGTACAGAGATAGCTTTCGAAATGTTTCGAAAAAATCGTTCGAAGGAAAAAATTTGAATTTGAAACATTTATATGTAAGTAAACTATGATAAATTCGATTGCTCAAAATTCGATTGTTCAAGAATTTATTTGTATAAACCTATCAAGAATTTGTCTCCATGTACCAAAAGAAATTGAATGATTTGATAATGTTCTCGATCAAGATAACATTATAATCTTTTGTGCAAAGATCCATATATTATCAATATAATCAATATTATGTTTTTTTGAAAAATCCTAAAATGTCTTGTGACAGATATTTTGATTAAATAATTACATTTGTAGTATATGCTTTAAACCCTGAATGTATATTTTGGATGCACATCCGTTATTTGGTTTAAATCATTAACGTGGAATATAATTTAATATATTAAAATACTTAAAATATGAAATATTGTCACAAATTTTTGACGAAAATTATAAAAACTAATTCATAAATACATTCTACTTTCATATTTTAAAACATTAGTTATTTAACGAAATTAATAATCATTATACGTACAATTTTGTATTATCCCTCGAAATATAAATTGAATCTATAATCCACTTAAATATTTGAACGACCATAATATATTAATGGATATTTCAAATACGTCAACTTTATACTCAAGGTACGCTGTACTATTTGACAATACGGATAATTCTTTGAAAACAATAAACAATATTGTATTTCCAAAATATTACGTTATGTCAAAAAATGGGCGGATTCTTCTAAATGAAACAATCCGATGTTTTATTTACACAACATCCGGAAAGCGAAAATTCATTTAATCATTTTTATTTCAAACATAATAAATACGTATATCGAAATTATCAGATTGAATTGATGAATACGACTATTTACAATTCAAGTTTGTTATTTGTAAACTACGCGTAACGTATTAATGAATACAACAACTTTACACAAAAACCGTAATTGGCGAGCGCGTAATGAAAAACGAATAAAACAATTGCGTTCCGGCGAGGTACGTGATACTCCACCAATTCGTATTGCGTTCGTTCGTATTAATTTTTAAATATATTTCCTGTTTCGTTTATGCCAGTAAAAGTCTTGCAACCTCTTTTTTGTTTTTAATCGTTTTTGAAATGACGATTCGGAACGTAATTACAACGCGTATGATAGAAATGACTACAGTGCCCCGATCGTACAGCACTATTTAAATGGTAGCCGCTTTAGGCTTGACTTATTACGAGAGTGTATATTATAGTGTATACATTTTACGCTGGTACGCCCGCACGACGGTAAACTATTGTAATCATTTATTGATCGTCCGAACATGTATAGTGACGCGGAAAAATAAATGAAATATTCGAAATCGCACTTGTCACACCCAATAAATTACCGCATCGTCCAATACCCTTTTGTAAAGTATAAAAGAAGGGTCCGCTGACGTCGATTTTCAGGAAAATACTTCTTCTTTGGCAAGTCTACCTATTTTAGGAATAAATAAAGTTTACAATACATTTCGTTTTGTTTGATTTCATACGATAAAAATTTAATTATTCGCCATTTAATATCAACGCATTTACAATATCATTCGTCATATAACAAGAACAAAATATCATAATGTTTTAAACGTTGTTAGCTTCAGATTGTATACAACATAATTGTAACGAATCAGCAATTAAAATACTACAAGTTACTATTGGTAAGAAATATTTGAAATTTATAAAAATAATTGCGCATTAAAAAAATATACATTATAATCGTTATAAAATCAATTTCAAACCCATTTCGTTAAAAAAAGTCGTTTAATTTTTAATTTTTTTAAATTCAATTTTAATATTTTAATAATATACATTTTACACATTTAGCTAACATACCCAAAACTGTCATTATCATCTAAATAAATATAAATGTATATATAGTATTCAATTATTGGGATAATCGTAATAATTTCTTTAGATTGTTGAAAAAATTTAATTCGTTCACATTCCCAATATTACGATTTAACTTAAACATGTTTATTACAATTTATAAAAAATTTGTGATAATTTTTAACGTTCTTTTTTAATTTTCCTAAAGTCTACTAATAAATGGAAAAAATATATATCTTTAGCACATTAAGTGATATATAAGTCTATTAAAATAACAAGAAATGAATAATCACGTTATCATAAATAAATATAAAATATATAAGAATTTTATAAGTTACATAAGAGTATCATAATATTTTTTACTGAAGTTTTCAACTAGTTCAAATAGAGAAGTTTTCATAATAAACTTTGTTAAACTGAAAGTTCATTCGATTCTTTCGTGTAACATAGATCAAAACGTAAGTTTTGTTTTATTTGAAGAGCATTTTTTTTATGAATAAAAATTCTGACTTCAATTGACTTTCATTTTATTTTAATATAATCCTTTTTTAAACAAAAGTTTTGATCAACCCAAAATATTTTTATTTATATAAATGTCTAAAAATGTACCAAATATAGGACAGTTATATACTTTTCGATTTTGAGATGAAATATTGAATGTCTTAATTAGTTCAACAGTACATAAATACGATTTTATTTTACGTAATCAAAGCTATTTAGTAGCAAATGTATTGAAACAATTGGTAAATTAAAATTGTTATCATTTTGTAAAAAATTATTTCGAGTGATTTCCTGTATTTGGCTCGTAATTTGTTTTTAGATTGTTAAACTTCCTCTACTTTTTATTTATAAACGTATACATTTAGAAAATTAAATATATAAAATTAAATAATATTCTAGCAATATTACTCCTTGTTTTCAAACTGTAAGTCATTTCATAGGCAATTTTATTAGAATAACATGTTATTAAATGGGTACATATTAAAAGTTATAAATAAAAATTTTGATTGAACATATTATAGACAATTTAATATTATATCTTATGTGATATAGTACATTTAAATGTTCAAAAGCAGTTTTCGAAACTTTTAATACTAAATACATTTTCACTATATTTTTTATGAAAAATTATAACAAACTCCTTTTAAGAAACTATTTTTTATGGAATTCGTTAAGTTGGTTGTTTTTAGTATCTGTATAATATGAAATGGTGTATATACATAATGTATGGTAGGTATATAGTGACAAAAAATGAGAAAAAATAAGAAGCTAGATCACCTTCTTTATAAAATTACATACTGGGTGGAATAAATATCAAATTTTTAGATTTAAGTAATTTTTATTTAAGATATCAAAATGTGTTGGACGTTAAAACCAATTAACCTCATAATTTTAAAAAAATATTAATTAAATCGCTTAATGTTATTTTGCATATATTATTTCTTTTTCCGTCCAGGAAAAACACGTACAGATTTTTTTTAAAATATATTATTATCAAATCACATAATTACATCATAATTTCAAAACAATAATGGTCCTTTAACGAAAAATTTTGAAAATTCGAGATGTTAACATTACAAATACCATTCATGCACAGGTGAACAAAATTTGTAGTCGGTCATATATAGGGTGATTTATAACGTTCATAAAACGGAATTTGTTCGTTTGATAATAAACATAATATGTATTTCATTACCTAAACTTTTACAAATTATATTATCATATTTCGATAAATTGTATCGGTTTATTATCTTTATTCACCATAGTAAAGATTAAAAGACTATTACCTAATCCGTAACTAAATATTAAGATTATATTCGTTATTATTGTAAAAAATAGATTGTATTTTAAATACGTGTAATATAATAACACATTATTTTTTAGAAGAACAATAATTGAGTTAGATAGTTAATGACAATACTATATATTTTCAAAAGCGTTTTTTTTCTACGTTTAGAAATAATTGAAAAAATATAATAAATACAAATCCCGTTAATATTTAAGGATGGTAAAATTATTATAATCGATTTTCTCGTAATTTTTTCCTTAAAATCTTCACATAGCCCTTTTTAAAACTAGATTTACAAGTTTTAAACGGTAATGGCATTTTAATTGTAATAACAATATAAAAAAAAGTAAAATCGATCGCCAATCAATTTCGCAATGACCCGAATCTTTTTTTACAATTGTTATTATAATAACAGATCGATCCTAATGGTTGACAAAAATTTGACGATACTTCCAACAGCAATAATAATGATAAATCATTTTGTTCACTCACTCGAGACATTTCTTCTTTCATCTTACTCTATACATCAAACCTCTGTAGAACATGAGTGGTAAGGTGTAATTGCATATACAAATAATGGTTTACAAACAACACTTGAATAGCAGTCTCTTATATGCATGAAATCAGATGAATAATATTTCGAACTTTTGTCTCATTAGAAATCATTTATACGTAATCCATTTAATGTCGGATTAATTATGAATTTTCGAACCAACCGCCACGGTTTAGTAATTTTTTTTAATATATTATTACCTTAACAAGGCACGATGTTTCGCTATAATTAGTAGCGGAGTTTCCAGAAAGAAAATTAGCTATTCGTCTTCTTATTTTTTCTGTAAATAATTAAATTATAAGTGATGTCTTCTAGTGTAATTTTTAATTTTGGAACCCAAAATGTTTTTCTAATTTGCCATTTACGTAAGTAAAGTAAATACGTAAGTATTTACACTTATTTCAAAAATGTTGTGTTACCTAATTAAAGTACCTAACTATTTTGGAATTAATTGATTGTAAAACAAATTTTTCATCAGTCTACAAAATATTTATTTTACTCAAGCTCAATTATATTTTTATTAAATAAAACGTAAAGGAATTATTATATTTATATATGGTTTATTAGTTTTTTATTTATAACAACAGAAGATGGGAACATAATTTTGAAAATACGTATTTGTTAAAATAAAACCAAATCATGTGTAGAATTTGGATTTTGTTACTTTAATTGAAATGCCTACAAGTTAGTCGATTTCATCAAAAATAACAATAGCTTTTTATTTTTTATGTTACATTGAAAATAAAACAATTTTATTATTAACTCGATAACGCGAATTAAAAATTCGAAAATGAGTATGTTTTAGACTTCAAGTTATAATTGAAATTTCAGATTCTAAGAACCAGCTTGTTGTTATGATTGTACTACAAAACAATATATATTTTACAAAAATGAATTCTATTTTACAATTTAAAACTGGCCATTGCGTAATCAAAATTAATTAAAACAAATTACTTTAGTTTTTGAAAAGTGCGTTAACTTTTTGCTTTTTATTAAATAATGTTTTTATAAACGAAATACGTGTTCATTAAATTATTTATAGACATATAGAAATATATTAGAAAATATTTGTTCAATATAGTGTAAAAATTTATAAATGTAAATTTAAACTTATTTAATAGTTTTATTGGATCTCTAAGCAATTTTTTTTACAATGGTTTAAAATTTATTCAGTTAACTAGGCTTGAATTTGGTCGCTATATTTGAAAAATTTTAAATTATTAAATATGTTTTTAATTTTAGGCATTTAATGAAAATAATAATATGCCCAGTCAACATTTATTGTAAATGATATATGTATATAATAATTTAGAAGATCAATACATTGTCGATGTTTCATAAATTTGTTTCAATTTCTCTTCTTTGTAAAAACAAAATAATAATATATTATTTTTAAATACGTAAATTTCCAATATGCATTTTATTATAATAAATATGTTTATTTCATAATTTTAAGTACAGAATTTGCATTGATCATCCCTCAGAGATAACAAATTGGTTTAAAAAATCATGTTCCCGCAAAATATTGAACATTACTTTAGAACATTATATGAAATGGTTAAGTGCAGGTAAATGAACGTTTTTTTTTATAAGACTATACACGTTTTAAAGATGTATTGATTTTGAAAACAAAATGAAGTATAAGAATCCATTCATTTTAAGGCATTAGATTTTCGGGCGAACACTTATGTAATAAACGTCTTATAAATTTCCATATACTTCCGATCAGGAATTGGATATGTGTCATTGAATATGACAATATCGTTTTAGTCCAAACTGTTTTTTGTAAAGTAAAAATTGATAATGAAACTTTAACTATTACAATATATATATATATATATATAAACTTTTACGGTTTCAAGTTCAAAATTTGTTTTTAACAATTATGTTATATATTTTATAAAAATACAAGCACGATAGTAACGTATAGAATATTTTTATCTTGATAAAATTTCAAACAAAAGTGAAATTTTGTAAAATATTAGTGGTGCGAATATCACGTGATTATTACATTGTAAATAATATTATATTTGTTTAGCTATTGTTTATGTAGTGAAAAATAAATTTATTATATTAGTATCGTATGAAAATATGAACTTTTGTAGTCATTACTTAGAATTTATATGTAAAAGTTGTAAATTACAATCTTAGGTAGTTTAAGATTAAAAAATTATAGTATAATTTAATACAATGAAAACTGTAGACAATTTTAGATTAGACGAATAAAAATATTTATCAATAATTATATATATATTCTAGTATTCCAACTTAACTAAATACATTTATGCTTCTCTATAGCCCTAATACATTTTAAACGTTTTTTTAATAAAGAATAATTGAAATAATAATAATAATATTAATAAATATATTATAATTTTATTGACAATAAAAAGAAAGTTATTTATCAAATAAAGTTTTATTCAAATGTTTTACGGAGTTAATACTACGGATAGTCTCAAATGTCTATCAATAAATCATAAAACTTATTGAAACATGTGTTATCAAGTTGAACTTTGTACAAAGATATAATTTTTAATGTATATGAAATTCTTACAATTTATTCGTTAAATTAAAATAAAATGTTATTGACAGTAGAGTACTACAAAAATGAACATACACGAAATTGCTTAAAAGAATATATATTTGTCCATATAATTAAGCGAAAATTGTATTTCGCGGATTCTTTACATATATCATTACTTCCAAAAGTTTTATTTTCTCTAACACTTGTATACTTATTTACGAACACAATTATGTATAATTCCGGTCCATATTTTGTAAACTAAATTCAAGAACTTTCCTCAAGTTATGTTCAATGTTTTTTATGTTTCCGTTGCCGTTAAATACACACACGCAGTTCATTACCACGTGAACACGTCAAATGGGAGATTTACGCTTGATTCTCTGGGAATACATAAGTATATTAAATTTATAATCGCTTTATAATTATGTACTCAGGTTTCGAATATATTGTATAAATAAAAATCCCAGTTGATTTATTATCATAGATTTATTATCTTATTTATTTATATAGTCAACTTGATATTTTTTTTTAATATTTTAATAATCATTCGGTCCTTATTGTATTTTTAGTGAACAGTAAAAAAAATTATGAGGTAACTAACAAAACCTTAGCCAATATAAAATCACTTATAACCAATTTACAATTGTATCTAATATCAATTCGATTATATAAGAATAATACGAGTTCGTTACTACAACGTATAATATAAATTCGTATTTTAAGTAAAACATTAAGTATTGTGAATCATATTTGTTTCTTATATATGTTATAGACAATGTCAAAAATACTAATAATTACATAATTCCTGGGCTATTATCGTGTATTAATATAATTTAAAAATGGTAGATTTCTAGTGATTTACGATAATAACCGTGAAAATTTGTAATTGTTATAATTTCGTAGCTTAGCACAATAGTTAGGTACAGTGGATAGGTATTAGTTATAAGTAGTGTTTAGTTGTAAATGTATGTGTGTAAATAGTAAAATCCGTATTAAACATATTTAAAAAATGTACGAGTGTGTGCGACTAGGATGAAAACAATATAGAAAAAAATTTACGGAATTATGTCAATAGTTATAAAAAAAAACATACGAAGGAAACAGTTATTATGAATAGATTTATGATTTTTACGTGCCATTGAACGTCAAGGAAACTTTTTATTTTCATGATAAAAATTTGATATGAGACCATTTGTGAGTGTAATTTGATTTAAGAAAAGAAAAAAAAACTAAAAAACACGGCGAGTCACGCGTGTTACGGATGTGGTCTTAAGTGGGAGGCTTAATCATGCGTAGAGTTGTAGTAGAATTTTTAATTCGAAGGTCGCGATAAATTGTTTTCGATATACGTTTCAGGAAGACGATAGTAGTTTATAATAATTAATTAAAATCATAAATAATTTTTGAAACGATTTCAAGGTTTGTATTACGTATTGAGTTTTAAAAAGACACGAAAATTGTCGTTCGTCGTTGTTTTTGATTACACTTATGGATAAATGTATAATACTGGGAAAATCGAAAATGTTGACAAATAAACTATAGATAACAATTGCCATTTGAACGCATCTTTGCGAGCATTTGTTTAGCTTGAAAACCGCATCATTTAAAGCCAATACAGTTTTCAATCCACTCAGAATCTATAAATGTCCATATTATAAAGTTTATCGTCTTTACGTCGCCGTAAATAATAGATTATGAAATAAGAAACATTTATATTATATTTGATGTGAAGGGACGATGGATTGATGTTTTTTTATTGCATGTGCAACACATTTTCGTGTAGATGAGCGTTCGGATAAACTTGACACACGTTATGTTCCGGTAACAAATTGTTATTTGGTATGTTTACCAAATTTTCTCGAAAAAATTTTTTACGCGTAATTGAAAACAACAAAAATTGACACTAACCACTCGCCTTTAGACTGATTAAGTTTTAAACGTTTAATTTAAATTACATTTTGTACATTTTTTTAGAGCCTAAAAAATAATGCACGCAAAGAATGAAATTACTTTAGGAAAAGTTGAAAAATTATAATATTGGTGCGGATACCGAACGGGTAACAGCAAATTAAAATGTACAAAGAATAATAATCGCAATGCTACGAAATTGCGCGATTAAACACCACGCTGACATGAATATTCATAAATAAAAGTACAATAATTTTAGTAAAAACCATCGAATGAAATTTAGGAAGATCTTCGTTTATGATCGAATACAGTAATGTTTGATTAAACTATTGTCACGTACTTAATTGCGCACATTAAAAAATATTTACGTAAACAAAATTTGAAAACCTAAAGTTATCAATAATAATTACTTGAACATTTACTTTATTTTAAGAGTGAATTTTTTTATATCAATTTTAAGTACGTTTTATGAATACTGTTTTGGTGTTAAATTAATGGTACAATATATATTAAATGGTCATATTGTTATAGAAATTACGTATTATTATCTATCGTTTAAATTAAAGTAATAATAATTGACTTTTTATTCAAGCAGAATCTCACAAAAATATAATTTTTAAGCTATACAACTTCAAATTCATTTATCGATCACATTTTATCTTCGCATTAGTAATTCATTTTCTTAACGCGTTTTTCTTTTTTGAAGACACAACTTTGTTTATATTGCACTTAATACCAACATGTAAGAAATCAAGTATTATTCGATAAATGCTTACGATATTTCGCTTGCAAAAATAATATTGGTTATTTCCGATATTTAGTTTCAAGATATATTCGATTTATTATTTATATTAGTATAAAAAATGTATCAAATAATGTGAAATTGTACGTATAAAAAAAATTGTTGAAAACAATTGATTATATATTGACGAAATTATTTATAATATTCAATTTAAATAACGAACATATTAAATAGTTTGACTATTTTAGCTAATAAAATTTTCTTCATCCAAATACTTAATCGAATACGTGAACATTAATTACCGATATACACGAGGCTAAGAGCAATCAAAATTACGTTACCATATTTGGTTTTTTCCTAATTTTTTGTGTAAATATTGATTTTTAGATATTTGTGTATTATAAAGTAAACGGGTTTATACAAATTTGTTAAAAATATATAAACAACAGTATGATGTATTGCATTTCTTTGTTTCTTAACGATCATTTATTTGTTAAATATGTATTTTTACACGGGAAAAATAAATAGTTATAGTAGACATTATAAAACCACGTATAAAACTTCTTTTGTTAGCGGTGATGTTTTTTTAATTTATGTCTCAGTCTTAATGACTATTACATTGAAACTTTTCCCGTAATTATATGTTAGTTTTTAGTTATTGTCTTTAATCTATTTGGTCAAGTTCTCGACACAATTATATGTGTACTAACAGTTTTAGGTATACTTTATAAAAAATAAGTTTTTTTAACCTTTCAGTCTGGTATTTTTAATTATTTTAGTTTGTAAATTAAATTTGAGACTAACCAAACGTCTTTATTTTCGAATTATTCGTAAAAGTTGAAAAACAATCATCGATTAAATTGCCGTAATTAAATTATATTTTTAGAGAAAAAAAATTAAATATACTGGACACAGGCAAATGTTGATATTCATAAATCAATATAACATATTATATTTATTTTACATAATGCTGTTTTCAAACGAAAAATACGCGTATGAAATATTATTTAAATTAACGATAAACAAATTAATAATTTATGTATTTATACACATATTATATTATACCAACTGTACAATTGTATTTAATACAGTGTTAATATTTCACCTATGAAAATGGGAATAGGAATGGGGGGAAGATATTTCAAATGTATCCAAGCAAAGGAGACATTAAATAAATCTAATAGGTAAATTATAAATATATTACATCTTATTATTGCTTTATTAGTTGTATGTTATTCGTATACGTTTTACGTATAATCATTGGTCACCTGGTTAAGGTTATACCTTAAGGGATATTATAAATTAAAATCAAGCGTTAAGTATTTAAGTATGTACACACTTATTATTATTAACTTAATCTAACTTACATAATATTATTATATGAACTTCATCTCTATTGTTATCTATACCTGAAAAACTGTTATTTATTAATAGACAGTGTTTATATATAAATTACAGGGTGAAAAAAACATATTTTAATCATTCTTGTGCAACAATTAAAAATTTCTATTTTTGGCGTTGAAATGTTAAAAATTTCATAAAATTTTATAAAACAGTTGATCAATAATTTATTTACATATATATATATATATATATATATATATATATATATATATTTATATTATACATGTATAATAA